>RJWM01008086.1:0-74724 GCA_004363535.1 Dasyprocta punctata | reverse complement strand
ACCCAGAAAAAAGCAGGGGTAGCTATTATGTTTGCAGACAATACGAACTTCAAACCAAAAATGATCAAAAGAGATAAAGAAGGTCACTACATACTTGTTAGGGGAAAACTTCAAGAGGAAGAGATTACAATCATAAATATATATGCACCGAATATGGGAGCACCCAACTATGTAAGACAATTCTTAATAGACATGAAAACCAAATAAACAATAATACAGTTATAACAGGGTACCTTAACACCCTACTGTCGCAGAGAAACGGAACAACCAAACAAAAAATTAGCAAAGAAATAACAGAACTGAATCAAACTTGTGAACAAATGGGCCTAGTAAACATGTACCAAGTATTCCACCCATCAACATCAGAATACACATTCTTTTCAGCTGCACATAGGTCATTCTCTAAAATAGATCATATACTGGTCCACAAAACATGCTTAAGTAAATGCAAAGGAACTGAAATAATTCCATGCGTATTATCTGACCATAGCACAGTAAGACTGGAAATGAATGACAAAAAACCCTATAATAACTGCATAAACACATGGAAATTAAGTAATACTCTCCTAAATAACCAATGGGTCACAGAAGAAGTTAAAGAAGAAATTAAACAATATCTACAATTGAATGAAAATGCAAATACAAATTACCAGAACCTGTGGGATGCAATGAAAGCAGTCCTCAGAGGGAAATTTATAGCACTAAACTCCCACATCAGAAAAATGGAAAGAACACACATAAACAACCTAATGCTGCACCTCAAACTTCAAAAGAAGAGCAAGTCAAGTCCAAAGCCCAAAGAAGGGAGGAAATTATTAAGATTAGAGAAGAAATTAATGCAATTGAAACTAAGAAAACAATACAAAGAATTAATGAATCGAAGATTTGTTTTTTGAAAGAGTAAATAAAATTGATAAACCCCTAGCCAACCTTATCTGAAAGAGGAAAGAAAAAACTCAGATTTATGCAATAAGAAATGAAAAGGGTAAAATCACTACAGACCCTGTGGAAATACAGAAGATCATCAACACCTACTTCACAAACCTTTATTTACATAGATTCGATAACACAGAAGAAATGGACAGATTCCTAGAAACCTATGAATTACCAAAGCTGAGTCAAGAAGATGTAAACCTGCTGAATAACCCAATTTCAGCTAATGAAATTGAAAATGTAATCAGGACCCTACCAACAAAGAAAAGCCCAGGCCCTGATGGATTCACAGCTGAATTTTACAAGAAATTTAGGGACGACTTAATGCCAACACTCCTCAAACTCTTCAATGGAATTGAAAGGGAAGCAAGTCTCCCTAACTCATTCCTGGAAACAAGTATTACCCTAATACCAAAACCAGAGAAAGACCCAACCAAAAAAGAAAATTGCAGGCCAATCTCCCTAATGAACATAGATGCAAAAGTCCTCAATAAAATACTGGCAAATAGAATACAGCAAGTTATCAGAAAGATTATACACCATGATCAAGTGGGATTCATCCCACGAATGCAGGGATGGTTCAACATACACAAATCAATACATGTAATACACCATATCAACAGGGCCAAGGGCAAGAACCACATGATCATCTCAATAGATGTAGAAAAATCTTTCGACAAAATCCAACACCCATTCATGATCAAAACCCTACAGAAAATCAGAATAGATGGTCTCTACCTCAACCTGATAAAAGCCATATATCATAAACCAATAGCCAACATCTTACTGAATGGAGAAAAACTGAAAACTTTCAACCTAAAATCAGGAACAAGACAAAGATGTCCATTATCACTGTTCCTATTCAATATAGTTCTGGAAATACTAGCCAGAGCAATTAGACAAGAGAAAGAATTAAAGGGAATAAGGATAGGAAAGGAAGAAGTGAAATTATCATTATTTGCAGATGATATGATACTCTACATAGAAGACCCCCAAAAATCCATTAGAAGACTTCTATAAGTAATAACCAAATTCAGTAAGGTTGCTGGATACAAGGTGAACACTCAAAAATCAATAGCATTCCTGTACACAACAAAGTCACTGACAGAGAAATAAGGGAAGCCACACCCTTCACTATAACATCCAAAAAAATGAAATACTTAGGAATCAATCTAACAAAGGAAGTAAAAGATCTATACAGTGAAAATTACATTACTCTAAAGAAGGAAATCACAGAAGATTTCAGAAAATGGAAAGATATTCCCTGTTCATGGATAGGAAGAACAAGCATCATGAAAATGGCCACTCGCCCAAAATTATTATACAGATTTAATGCAATCCCAATCAAAATACCACTTGCCTACCTCACAGAACTAGAGAAAGTATTCCTGAAATTGATCTGGAACCAGAAAAGACCTAGAATAGCAAAGGCAATTCTGGGCAACAAAGGTAAGGCAGGAGGCATCACAATCCCCAACCTGAGACTATACTACAAAGCTACTGTGATAAAATCAGCATGGTACTGGAATCAAAACAGACCTGAAGATCAATGGAATAGATTAGAAGATACAGCCACAACCACAAACACACTTAGCCACCTCATCTTTGACAAAGGGGCCAAACATGTACATTGGAAGAAAGATAGCCTCTTTAACAAATGGTGCTGGAAAAACTGGCTTTCTACATGCCATAAACTAAAACTAGATCCATGCCTATCACCATGCACTAAAATAAAGTCATAATGGATCAAAGATTTGAATATTAAAACAGAGACACTATACTTACTAGAAGACAAGGTAGGTAAAAATCTTGATGACATAGGAGTAGGCAGAGAGTTCATGAACAAAAATCAAATTGCACGGGAAACACTTCCCAGAATCAACAACTGGGATCTCATCTTACTAAAAAGTTTTTGCATGTCAAAGGAAATCTCCAACTGAGTGACAAGAAAACCCACCAACTGGGAAAATATCTTAGCCAATTGTCTATCAGACAAAGGACTTCTATCTAAAACATATAAAGAATTCAAAGAAATCAGGCCCCTAAAATTCAAAGACCCAATCCAAAAATGGGCATCTGAGATGAACACACACTTCTCAGAGAAAGAAATACAAATGGCAAATAAATATATGAAAAAATGTTCTGCATCAGTGGTCATTTGGGAAGTGCAAATGAAAACAACACTGAGATTCCATCTCACCCCAGAAAGAATGGTCAAGATTAAAAAATCAACCAACAACAAATGCTGGAGGGGCTGTGGGGAAAAAGGAACCCTTCTCCACTGTTGATGGAGTGTATACAGGTGCAACCACTGTGAAAGTCAGTGTGGAGATTGCTCAAAAACCTAGGATTAGAGATCCCATTCAACCCAGCTATTCCACTTCTGGGCATTTTCCCAAAAGAATTGAAAACATCATACCACAGTGATATTTGTGCACCCATGTTTATAGCAACCCAATTTATAATAGCCAGATCTTGGAAACAACCCAAGAGCCCATCAATCAAAGAATGGATAAAAAGATGTGGTATTTTTATACAATGGAGTACTACTCAGCTATTAAGAAAGATTGCACTGAAACTTTTATAAGTAAATGGACACGACTTGAGACCATACTCATAAGTGAGATAAATCAAACCCACATGTGTAAATACTGTATTGTCTCCCTAGTATAAGAAACTGAAAAAGTATATATGATCCAAAATCTATAATAAATACTATGTAAGGGTAAAAAACAGCTCAAAGAGCAAAAGTAATTGGGAAGGGAAAAGGGAGAAAGAGGGGAGGGAAAAGAAAAAGATATATCTGTATGTAAGTATATGTAAGATGACTAAAACAAACATACTGCTGAATGTATTGGTTGTTGAGAAAGTACAGTTGATACCCATATGATTAGATCAATTTTGCATGTCTATATCTGTTAATGTAAACGACCATTTTGAAGATAAGGATGTACAACTATTGTTGAGTTTCTATCGTCCTGTTTTGTAAACCTGTAATGTTACTGTTGTGCATTTACTTAGTCATTTGTTTGTCTCTTTTGTTTTTTGTCTTTCTTATATGTGTCTTTTTTATCTCTCAAATAAAAAAAAGAGTATGGATTTAATAGGCATCTAGACGCTGTATGTTCTGGTACTTTTCTCTATGTCTACACTTTAATTCTCCTGATGGCAGTGGGAGGGTAGGTATAGTAAATAAGTGCATTTTCCTGAGATTCTGCCTCACATACCCTTAGGAGGGATATCCCAATGGTGCTTTATGTTTTCTTAGCTGAATAAATTCACAAGATAAGCGACTTATGAAATAATTCTCCAACTGCTGACTTGTTGACTTCAAGAAACTCGTATCTTGGTGGGAAGAGATAAGAAAGCACATATTTAAAAATTACAGTGATATACATTCAATTAAAATGTAGAAAGTAGATCTCATTAGCTTGAGTAATCATGCCTGGTTGTGAAGCAAGGGTGAGAGGTGAGACAACGCCAACCCCAAGAGAATGTGCGACCCAGGCAGAGAACGCGAGTGTAGCCCTCTGTCCAGCACTGACAGCTGCTTCGGAGACATCCACATCACTTCCCTTTTCAGCCATTGTTTTAGAAACAGGACAGCGAATGCCAGCTGGAATTGGTGTGCTTATGGTGAAGACAACTCTAAGATTAAAGAAGGAACTGATGAAAATCACCACAGGCCTGACGTTTGAGCCAGAGAAAACATGGCCATGTAAGAAAAAATGTGGCTTCAGCCCCAGGATACAGTACCAGAAAGTATGTCAGATTTCACCTAAAGGGAAGGACCCCCCACAAAAGTCTGATGAACAGAAGAACGTATGAAATTCAATGGTGTCCATCATCCATCCATGAGATACTTGAGAGCAGTAAACTAATGGACTTGGCGAGTGACATTAATTGATGAAATTTAGGTATTTGCTCTACAACTGGTTTAAAGATATTGACTTGTTATAGTACTTTTGGTGGGTGAATTGTTGGATGGATGGATGGCTTGTCTCTGTGACACCTGCAATCACACCTGTGGCTTATTCCAATCATCACCTTTCTATTAAGTAAGAAACAATTTATCCCAACACAAGACGTTTAGAGTTTAATAATACATTTCCCCACACTCACACAGTGGTCCTTTTAGGCCAGTAATGCAAGCCACACTTTCAAACCTATTTGTGGTGAGATGACTACTCAGTATATTCAGAGTTTCCTTGATAATCCATCTAGGGCATCTTTTATGTTCTGTAGAGGCCAAAATAGGGCAGTTCTACTTTTATATATTAAGATTAAGTCTAAGAATTTAAAATAAATCAGTTATTGCTGAATCATGGATCCAATGTAAGTTAGGTAAAGATTCCTTTTTTTATGTAGGTTAATGGAAGAAGGTCATCACTATAATTAAAATAACTTTGAGATACTATACTAGATTGTTTTAAGGATTAGGGTTAGAGTTAGGGTTAAATACATAAGACATAGGATTGCATACATACATTTTTGATAAATACCTTAAAAACAAGGCAGCAACTGTTTCCCTTGCAGTTTTGTTTATTTTTTAAGATCAAATCACTTCAAGTTCTACAATAATGTGTTTTCTCTATCATAAAATGAATGATTTATGAATCCTGAATCAACTCATTACAAATTTTCTGTTTGATACATGGGCTGAAAAATTGGACAAGTTCTAGGATGAACTAATAGTATATATTTCAAGGCAAAGGTGGTGTGGTTTCTATAACAGTAATCACATTTTAGAATATCTGTAAGCTGTAATACTCTCAATGGAACAATAAAGAATCAAAGAATATAAACATTCTGACATAAAAATGTTAATAGACGTAGAGGTTTTAAGAGTGTAAAACAGAAGAACTAGAGAAGATTGTGATGATTGCCTTGATGTGTTTAAATTTGTTCTTTTTCTAAAATGGGTAGACCAATGAATAAGAAGTGGAAATTAGAAGGGATAAAACTTTAGATCTAGAAGACTTTCCTGATATGAAAATTGTATGTGTTTCTTTTTGGGCAAAAGACTGTAAGCAAATTGTAAATATGATAAAAAGAAAATCTTGGAAATGGGTAAAAATGTTTGATTTTCTTTGGACCGCAGCATGCTGGTGTGCGTTAACTGCAGGTTTGCAGAGAGCTTGGCGAAAACAGGACATCCAGGTTAGGCTGAGCAGTACGGGCCTCGTGCTGGCTGGGAGGGAGTGAGGGGAGCAGAGTGGAAGAGTGGGGGTGGGGGAAGGAGATCTGGGCATGGGGTGGAGGCAGCT
This sequence comes from Dasyprocta punctata, assembly GCA_004363535.1. Classification (NCBI taxonomy): domain Eukaryota; kingdom Metazoa; phylum Chordata; class Mammalia; order Rodentia; family Dasyproctidae; genus Dasyprocta; species Dasyprocta punctata. The sequence goes on along the minus strand of RJWM01008086.1, from coordinate 68,524 downwards.
GAGTGTTGGGGTCCATTTGGGGGTGAGGAGGACCCTCGAGCAGGGGCAGCAGCTCCAGCAGCAGCAGCAGCTTGGGGATAGTGTGGAGGCCTGAGAGGATGAAGAATAGTTCAGGGGACAGAGGTGGCAGCCTAGGTGTGGTGTCAGAGCCACACGAAGAGGAGACGGGATCTGGTGGGTGAGGCGCGGTCAGCACAGGTGGGACAGGATAGCAGCTCAGGGCAGAGTGTTAGAGCTTGGTGACCACTAGGGTTTTGATACAGGGAGTGGTCAGCCTGCAGGGGAGGGTAGCACCCTGCCGTGAGGTACTGAAGCCGAGGAAGGGGCTGAAGATGAAGAATCCTAACAGAGATCCTTAATAGGATTTTGCTTAAATACTAGGGGCTTTTTCAAGTAAGTCTATGTATATTTATGGGAGCTAGATTTTCACTATTAGGGGAGAGAAAATACAAATTGCATGGGGGACTCTAGAATTAATCCAGTAGTGTTGAGTCATAAACTGGAGTTTGAGAAGTGAATTCACGCATGTTGTCTGTTTTGTTTTGATGGTTTTGTTGTTGTACAGAAGGTCCTCATTTGTAGAAAATACACATAAAGTATTCCAAGCATGATGGGGCTTTGTATTGGCAATTTACTCTCTAAAAATAGGGTGGTATATCATAGGGAGAAGGAAACAGTGTTTTAATTATCTGGGAACTATTTTGTAACTTTGAAATTATTTCAAAATTTAAGTATAAGTATTGGGAACATCTCTATAGACATGCTAAAATTTTTGAAATTATGGAAGTGAGGCATAAAGCTCTGGACATTAAAAGGATCTACATCATGAATTTCCAAGTTGAGAAGTCACTGGACAAGATCAGCACTTTTTAACCTTAGTGTCCATACAGATTACCCAGGAGAGTTGTTTAAATTCAGATTCCACTCCATTAGTTCCCAAGTGGGATATTCTGCACTACTAACTATCTTCCTGCGATGTCAGTGCTGTTTGGGGGGGAGGTGAATTGAACTTGGAGGGGAGAACTAGATGGGATTTGAAAGTATATTCCACTTGACCTCTGAGGCAGAATCTTCTTCCTGCCCTCTGTTAATCTGCTTACCTGTCACTGAGACAAAATCCCTGATACCCACACCATAAAGGAGGAGAGGTGTGTTTAGATCATGGTTTCAGAGGATTCAGTCCATGGTTATTGGTTGCAAAGCAGGAACAGCATGGCAGGAGGGCTCAACAGAAGAAAGCTTCTCAACCATAATGGGCAGGAAGCAGAGAGGAGAAGGAGCTGGGGACACGAACACACTGTTCCAGCTCATGTCCCCAGTGACCACCCCTCCAGCCAGGCCCCACCCCCAACAGGACATTCATCAGTGAACTCATGCAGATTGACGCATTGTGTGTAGCATTTCCATGGTCCAGTCAGTTTCTGAAAAGCCCACCTCTGAACATATGACACTTTGGAGGAATGTTTTACATCTAAACTGTAACATGTCTTTATGGAAACTGTGGTGACAGAATTTATAAATCTGAATATTCCTTCATGAGGAACATATAAAATGCATTGGCAGTGGACTTCATATTTCTGCATTGTCTTTTACAGTATAACAGTGACAACAGCCATGACAACAACAAAAGGACCTGCTTTTAAAGAACTTTCTGTCAGGTTCTGGGTGTGTTTTGGAAAATGGTGTTAAGAGTCTCCTATTCTTTTGCCAACATGGCAAAAATCTAAACAATGATACTTTATCAGGGCTCTATAGAGGCACAGAGAATAGAAAAAAAATCAGAAAACAAACTTTGAGCTAATATCCCACATTCCTTTAAATCATGATTTCCTTTAGATGAAATTGAATAATTAAAAAGTAACACCCTCCCCCTGCAAGATACAGGGAGAGAAACACGTAGGAGTCTGCAGTGAACGTCGCCTCTTCCTTTTACCCATGCCACGTGCAGGTTGCTTCCTTCACGATCTTTGTATGGAGTAATGATCATTATTGTTGAGTGCCACGCTTGTGTCTGGCAGTGGACCAGCTCTCTTAAGTAGGTCATTATTCATTTTTTCTCTATCTGTTCTTTCTCTCTCTCTTACCATTTCTGTTATGTGTTTCATATTTCCTGAGTGTCATGTGAGATTCACAATTTTATGGCTTTTTCTACGTGTATGTGTACCCATAAAATAACATGTAGTAAAATCTGTGTATGTTTCACGAGTTTACTTAAATGCTAACCCAGTGTGCCAACCCTTTTGTAACACTCATAATTAGATTTTGGGACCCATCATAGACAGAGAAATTGATCGAGTATGTCATTCTACAAACACATTACATTTGGTTTATGGGCCATTAATTTGCTTGCATTGTTTTGCTATAATAGGCACCTTTTTATATGCTTCCTTCTTCCCATGTGCAGAGTTTCCTGGGGCATAGAGCTAGATGCCACATTGCTGGGTTATAGGCTGGATATGCTGTCGACTCTGCTAGATAGTATCAAATGGCCATCCAAAGTAATTTTACCACCTCATAGTCTCCCTGGCAGCTAAGGGAGACCCCTTCTCTCCACATCTCTGCTCAGCTGGTAGGATTGACAGTGGAAAGTTCTTGGAACTGTGTCTGACATTTAAAGCTGCTTATCCCTGACACTCTCCTACAATCTCCATAGCTCACTAATAGCTCTTATTACTACTGCTACTACTATTGCTATTCATCTGTGTTCCAACCTGGAACGAATGCTGGAAGCACATCTGCTTTACATGAGTGTCAGTCCTCGGAACCATGACATGAAGTTACATCATGAAGAAAGGAAGACTCTAAGGGGTCACTACTAGGACTGGACTCAGTCCTGTTGGACTCTGATGTGAGTACAATTCCATTGTTCTCCATCCCTCACCATTTCAGGTAGCACTGATTTTATGCCACTTTATCTTCTGTAAGATTTTGAAAATTCTATCTATCCATCCTTCCAATGTTCCATCCATCCATCCATCCATCCATCCATCCATCCATCCATCTACCTGCATACTAAATCTTTCACAATTCTGGCCAGGAAGATGGTTCCTGGACACATGTCCTTGTCCAAAGGGTAACTGGTGTCTGTGACCTGCCCCTCCGTCAGCCAGCTACCATGCTGCATGCTGATGCATCTCCCAAGAAGTCTGGAGGCTTCACAGCCTGAGAGTGTGGAAGGAGAATTCTGCTGCTGGACTCAAGCCACAGCCCCACCGCTGCAGGCTGTCCTCCTCCAGTTGCCCCAGGGGGCACATTTCTCTTCCCATCTGCTCTGTGAGCCATGCTTGCTCCCGCAGCCTCCCTGGGGCAGGCACTGCCTCATCTGACAGGCCATAATTTGGGTCATTACACTCTCCTGTGGGCAGTAATGACATTTTTTCTTTTCTAGACACGACTGCTGTGCAGTTGCCTCATGGGAAGGAGAGCTGATTACTCCCTCCCCTTGGGTCCTGGCTCCACCATGAGTGTAGGAACTGGTGGGGGCTGCTACGGTCGCCTCAGCTGGCCAAGCTGTGTGCTCCGCAGCTCTGGACTCTGCACTGTAGAAGGGTGGTCTCTCCAAAGGGGCCCATTCTCCAAGGCCCCAGCTTGGGAATCTTGTGGGAATTGGCAAGAACCACAGGGAAGTGCCCTTGCTCAAAAGTAGCTCCGTGCCTTCCCCCACAGAGGGGTCTGAGTTCACAAATCCAGTGGAAGCTTAACCTCAGGGAAGCACCTGCCTTTGTGGCTTTAGTCACTGTGATATAAAGAGTTTGCTGTGATGAACGGGGAGAAGGAAGAAAACCAGTCCTCGAGGTGAAGGCCTGGGGGGGGGGGCGTTGCGGAGGAGGCCCTGCCCTTCCTGTACGAGCTAGAGGGTCACGGGAAGGGAGGCAGGCTGGTGACCAGTACATGTAGTTCTGGTTTTACCTTAGAATGCTGTCAAATTGTCATCTTTCCCCAAAGCAACACTTAGAGAGATGGTGTGGTTCAATGAATTAAACACACCAACCTTGAGGTCAGATAAAATGGGATCCCGTGGTGTTCTGCCAGTTACCTCCTTAGGAATGTTGGCAAGTCATCAACTCTAAGCTATTTCCTTATCTGTCAAAAGAGGAAATGCTCTCAGAGTCTTAAGGTCCTCTACATCGTTGTGTTTTATGACTCAAAGGAGGAGCCATAATTCTATAAATCTGCCAAATGGAGTGCCAGGCAGCCTGTGGCAGATGCTTCTGTCTTCTGGGTCCAGGAGCCCAGAGCTGCAGGTACCTTGGATCCCAAGTACAGCCCTCTAAGTTCCTCACCCAAAGCCACAGCCATGGGAGTGGGAGTGTCACAGTCAGTTCAGGCTACTACACAATAATACACAGATGCAATGGCTCACCAACAACAGAATTAAATATTTCCTTATCCTGGAGACTAAAAGTCTGAGATGATAGTTGAGTTTGGTGGTGGTGGAGCTCTTGGTGAGGGCCTTCTTCCAGGCTACAGATTGCCACCTTTCTGCCTTCTCAGGACGTGAGACAGGGCTCTGGAGTCCCATATGGGGTGCCAACCCCATCATGAGGATCCACCCTTGTCCCCTAATTGCTTCCCAAGAGCCTCACCTCTTTGTGTCACATTGGAGGTGAGGATTTCACAAGTAACTCCTCAAGGGACACCGGGGGTCAGCCGGTCCCTGGAGCCACACCTCTGTCAGTACCAGGGACTCAGTTGACAAACTGATGGAAAACTCCTCCATCTTTTTAGCCCCTCCTCATAAACCCAGTTTTCAAACTGCCAGTGAGTTTTTTTTAAAAACAATAATTTAACTAATGAGCTATTTATCTGAATTACTTTAATGTTCAGAAGTAATTGGCTCCTTTTTTTTTTCCTCATGTAATTTCTCTGTAAGTGAGAAATGAAACTAAGGGTATCTTAAAAGTGGCTGTTTCCATTTTCCTCCTGAGAGCTCCTAGCAGGGGTCTTCAGACTCAGGACCAGCTCTGAGTGACCATCTCTTCCTCTTCTGAATGTCTAGTACTTAAAATGAGCACAATCAGCAGAAGGTAGACACATTATTATTTTGAAATATGACCTCTGAACTCTCTCTTACTGGCTGAAGTCACATTATCTTTTGGTGGGAGAATAGAGCACAGTAGTCATTTCAGTGCCCGTAAAAATGACAAACCTATCATCCAGATATGGTGGTGCCCACTTATAAACCCAGCACTCGGGAGGCTGAGGTAGGAGGGTCACCATGAGTTCAAGGACAGTCTGTGTTACATAGTGAGTTCGAGGCCAGCCTCAACTACATGGAGAGATCCTGTCTCAGAAAAAAACAAAAACAAAAACAAAAAAAATATGATAAACCTATGAGAAGTCTGAGAAAATGTTGGTGGCTTATTGGACTGTCAGGATTCTATGTGGAGAAGAGGAAGGGCTCCTAGTCACTGGTGCTTATTAGCAGAGCCATGTGGGACCGAGTGTCAGCATAGTGCTGCCCAGTGGTTGCCAGTCACACAGAGACAGAGGAGAATACTGTTCATAGTATCTGGAGTCTAACATTGTCTACAGAGGCTGCTTTCCTGCCCCATGCTTCTCCAGCAAACTGAGGCAGTGCTGAGGAACTTCTCCTTGGCAGGACATCTTATGAAGACTCCCTCCAAACTCAGAACCTTGCTGCTGCCTGTGGTAGTGACACATGGCTTGCTCAACACTTGAAGGAGCAACAAACTTTGTACAGCATTTACATACAAAAGCAGACCCTGTCCCTCAGCACTGCTAAACAGCACTTCATTGGCATTAGGAAGAGCTGAGAGCTGCCTTTCTGGACTTTTTACTCTCACTCTTTGGAAATGTATACAGACCTCTGAAGTCACTCTTCTGAGAATGAAAGAGCCGCCATCCACGATCCATCCCAGCTCAGGCTTCCCTTCTCAAAGCTGATCAGTAAGATCTTGGTTTCAAATCTTCCATCACATTATGGAGCCTCCCTAGAGTAGGCTCTAACTGTGAACTGTTTTCTATCAGTGAGTTGCAGCTCTGGTCCTAAAGTACAATAATCATTATCTGCCTGTGTAGCAGGTCCCCCATAATGGGCGTTTTCCTTACTGGAATCTTGAGGTGAGGAAGAAGTCAAGACTGTACTGGGGGTGGCAGGTCCAGGGGCATTACATTCCTCGAGGATGAGACTCAGTGCTCCAAGGAAAGCAGGCAGCTCGGGGCCTCTGGAGGTCACTCCCTCAAACACACCTTACTTGGAATGGGGTTAGCATTAAACATGGACTTTGCTCTGCTTTCTTCCTCCACCTTCATCTGGTAGGATACTTCCAGCACCTGTTCATCTGCTCTGCCAGGGGCATTCAGCCAACAGGAACCAACACTGCAGTTTTATCTGTACACATGCTATAGTGTGCCATCTTTAACTTTGGGGTCTGTTCTCTGCAATTGAAAACATTATCTTTGACAAAGGAGCCAAACACCTTCCCTGGAAGAAAAGATAGCATCTTTAATAAATACCTGAAAAAAATAGGCCTTACTCATGCAAAAGACTAAAACTAGATCCACGCTTCTCACCATACACTAAACTAAAATTAAAATGGATCAAAGATCTAAATCTGCTGGAAGATAGAATAGGTAGAACTCTTGAAGACACCGGTATAGGCAAAGACTTTATGAACAAAACCCCAGTCACACAGGAACTATTACAAAGAATCAACAGTTAGGGTCTCATCTTATTATAAGGCTTTTACACAGCAAAAGAAACCATCAACAGAGTGAAGCGACAACCCAGAGTGGGAAAATTTTTGCCAGCTGTTCCTCAGACAAGGGACTAATATCTAAAATACATAAAGAACTCAAAAAAACTCATACCCCTCAAATTTAAAAACTCAATCTAAAAACAGGCATCTGAAATGAAAAAACACTTCTCAGATGAAGAAGTAGAAATGGCAAATAAATATATGAAAAAATACTCAGTATCATCCATCATTTGAGAGGCAAAACTTAAAACAATGCTGAGATTCCATCTCACTCCAGAAAGAATGACTGTTATCAAGAAATCAGGCCATTCACAGACCCAGGGCTGAAGAGAGCAAGGCCATACCAGCAAGCAAGCCCAGTCTGGGAACCAGTGCCATGCATGGGATGCCACTGGACTGGAACAAACAGACCCCAGCTCCTTCTGGCACCTGGGCTGACAAACAGGAAGTACCAATTCCCCTCCCTGCCATAAGCAACCGGCTTATCTGGAGAAGCACAGGCCGTGACGATAGCTGTGGAGGTGAAATGCAATTGGACGCCTGTGGTGCTTTGTGTTTCACTAACATTGCAGGTCTAGGGCCAGGGGTCTGATCACAGGTTCAGAGTGTACACAGTGTGTCATTCGGGGGGATCTCCTTTTGAGGGTTGTAGCCATTGTTGATTCCCTGTGGTCTTTTTTTGAAAGTCCTGTATCATTTCCATTCTTTTGTTGGGTTGGGTTTTATTCCTTTTGTTTTGTTTGGTTATGTCAAATCTGATAGGAGCAGCTATTTCAAAGATAGCAAAATATATTATGGTATCAATTTTGAATTTACTATTGGCTTGCTTTGAAGTCCTTTATTGCATTCATTGTTTTGATTTCATTGTTTCTATTCTATTCTGTTCTGTTTGATTTTTACTATGTCCGAAATTATCTGCAGCTATGTTGAAGACATCAAAAGACATTATGGTAACTATCATTGGTTTCATAATGTTTTGAAGTCCTGTAACTCTTACACTGGTTTGTTTTGATTGGTTTTATTCTGTTTTACCTTGTTTAAAATAAAGAAAAAGAAAAAGAAATCAACCAATGACATGTTGGCATGACTGTGGGGAAAAAGAAACCCTTCTTCACTGTTGGTGAGAGTGTAGACTGGTACAAGTACGGTGTGGAGATTCCCCAACAAACTAAAACTAGAGGTTCCATTTGATGCAGCTATTTGCCTTCTTGGTATCTTCCTGGAAGAAAAGCATCATATCACAGTGATATGTGCACACCCTTGTTTGTGGCAACACAGTTTGTAGTAGCTAAATCTTGGAAACAGCCCAAATGCCCATCAACCAAGACATGGATAAAGAAGATGGGGAGGGGAGTTATACAATGGAGGACTACTCTGACATAAAGATAAGCTTCTCCTCATCATGTGTTTCTCAGCCCATGGCTACCAGAGTTTTTGATTTACTATAAAAATTATGCAAAGAAGTGCTAGAAAGGCACAAGGACAGAACATATTTTTCCCTGCCCCATTATGTAGCCCCAGCCCACCACCTCCTGATTTATAAAGGCCTGTTGTCCCTCCGTTAATCAAAACTCCTCTCATCTGCTGGTCCCTTGGGACAGAGAACCCAAAATGTCTGGTTAGCAGTGAAGAAGCTCAAAGTTCAGTGGAATTCCTCTTAGATCCCCTGCTGAGAGTATGTCTTTGGGAATTAGGACCTAGTTTTCTAAGCCTGCAGAGCTCAGACTCGTGAGAAACAAAAGCACAAGCTGCCCAAATAGTTTTCTGGGATTCATGAGGACATGAACCATTCCTCCTTTTGCCTCTTGATTCCCAAACCCATGTAAAATCTACCTCTCTGGGACACACATTTGTTTGCCACTGTGACCTCATCTCACTAACATGGCTCTACCCATTTTCCTTCTGCTCACTAAGCACTGCCACTTGGCCTTCATTATTTGGGGATTTTATCAACCTATTGCTATTAGTTCACTAAATACTCCAACTGTCAGCCTTGGTCTTTGGAGACTATTGCCTTTGGTTTAGACCTTTGAATCCACTTCTATGTGTATGTTATTCTTTTAGCTCAAATGGGTCCATTTCTTTCATAGATTTAGGCCTCATCTCTTTAGTCCCTTTTTACATCCTTCACTTCTTTGGCCAATTTATTCTAACTTTGATGAATACATTAGGTAAAGTTTACCTTCAGGAAGAGAGAAAGGTGGTAATTTTGGGAGAAGGGGTCTTTGTCAGCCCTGGGAAATACCTAGAGAAAGATATCAGTTTGGAGCCATCAGTTAGCAGAACTTGGAACATTAGAGGGAGTAAGTTCTTCAGCAGTGAAGAGAGCTAGTTGTGAATGGTACAACCCTTTGTTCCTTACAAGGGCTTTCCCAGTACCTGGTGCAATGGTTTACTCATTGTGTCAATTTGAGAAGTTCAGAAGCTTAACTAAGTGACTCAGCAATTCTATACCCTAGGTATAGAGGACCCACCCTAGGGTGGGTAGCCTGCATACAATATAAGGGAGGAAGAGAAGTTTGTTTCCCCCCACTTTTATTCTTGAAGTTTTTGCTATCTTCTGCTGTTATGAACTGTTGCCCTTCACCATGCCACCCTGCCTTGGAGCCAGCTGATTACAGATTGAAACCTCCACAAACTGTGAGCTAAATAAACCTTTCCTTCCTTAACTTTGGGCCTTGGGTATTTTGTCACAGCAATGAGAGAAAGGACGCCTGGTATATGACAGGCATAAAACTTCTCTGTAGGAAAATTTTGCAATAAGATTGCTACAACAGAAAGACAATTTGGACTCCATTCCTATGTCGTGATGATGAAATATGACTGAAGGTCAGGCTTTGTGCAAATTGCAGATGGTCTGTGGCTGACCTTGCAACTTGGATTGATCTCTGACCCAGAGATCTCCCAGTATCTCTTATCCTGTTTTCCCTCATCCAATTCCTGTGCAATTTCAGAGGGTGTCTATAGACACTGAGATAAAGATTCCACATCCAGCAAGTGGCTGATGCAGGGAAAGGAGTGAAATTGCTCACTGGTGTGCTTTTCACCAAGCACCCACCTCTGCAGACAAATCTGACAGCCCAGCAAGGGCAGCAAATGCCTGCCCCTGGTATGTGAGTGGCTGTCTCACCCTCCTTCAGGAGAATGCGTTCAGTTTTAAAAATTAATTTTATCGATATATTTTACATATACTCCATGATAACATTCATCATAGGAAATTTGCAAGATTTATTTTATTTGTTCTTTTTTTTCCTCTTTCCCTCCCCTCCCTTCAACCATTTTCCTCTCCTTTACAAAATTTTGTTTCCATTTTTTTCATCTGTTCTCCCTGTTCAGTTCCTCTTCCCATTTGAACATTTTCTTCCTATTTCACAATATCTATTATATGTTTTGGTTGTTATTTATCCTTTCATTTTCTCACACTAGAGAAACAATCCAATATTTAAACATGTATCCAGTTTATTTCACTTAAGAGTATGGTCTCAAGGCACTTCCATGAATCCTGGAGGGGATGACCTTAGAACTTCTATGAAGGGACCCTGAGTAACTTGAGGGTGGGCAGGAGTGGGAGGGTTGTGCTGCCCAGACCTTCCCCTCAGGAGTAGCACGAAGTTTCTAGTTGATTGCCTTCTGCTGTTGAACTTCTCTGGGATTTTCCCTTCACGGTGGAGCTTCCCCTTTCTACAGGCATGGATCACTACAGAGGCCTGAAAGCTAACCACCTTTGCCCCAGGAGCATGATTCTGAAAGGGTATTCTAGACCCAGGCTTCCAGCTGGGATAGTTGAGACTTTTGATGCCATTGCAGTGCTACTCAACTTTTTCTGGCCCCAAATCTGCATCCTTTCCTTTCCTCCCAGGTGTCAGGCCTGAATACACTGCTTGAGACATTTCTTATATGTCATTCCCATCTCAGAACCTGCTGTGTGTCTACCGTGACCTGCACAAGGACTTTTAAAATATGAAGACTGACGCAAGAATTATTATCATGTGAAGGATGAATATAGGTTGGTTTTTCAGGAGTTCATTGCTTTCAGTTTCCTTAAAGGGGTAGTCATGATTTAAATCAGCCAGCTTTAACATTCAGCAGAATCTTATAAATCTTGTCAGGAAGGAAAAAGTCCCTTTCCTTAGAAAAGAATCTGCATAGAGATAGGAGATTAGATCATGACAAGGAGGCTGGACCACAGCCATGACCTGTCAGTCATGGAGGAGGCTGGACAGTGCTTGACCTACCAATCATGGGGAGTTGTCACATCACTGCACAGAGCAGCTTACCACGGCCTGGATCTGACATCAGAAGAAAAACAGAAAAGACGGTGGCTACTGGGCCTCCGGGCCACTGTCCTCTTACCCTTCAAGTGACCTGCTCTGTGTGCAGGAAAGATTTTCTCTGTTCTGTTTGCTTCCTTTGCTTCTTTTTCTTTTGTGCTCCTTTTTCTTCTTTAACTTTCAATAAATGTTAAGCTTTTACATTTATTAGTTCTTTGAATGGGACAAGAACCTAGAACCCCTGGACACTCCAGCACCCAATCAGCAGGTTGCAGTAAATCTTTTAATGGACCTCTTTTGCCCTGTTCTATGTTCATTTGCCCAACAACCCTTGACTGTGGTCTTATTTTGCACTTTTTTATGGAATAACCTGGGAAGAACTTATGTAAATTGAGTGCATTTTAGAAATTTGATCAAACCAACTCTGATAAGCACAGCCTAAAGTAAAGGTCAGCAAATTCCTAATGCAAAGATTCAGAGAGTGAATGTCCTATGCTGCATGGATCATATGGTCTTTGTTGCAAGTATTCAGCTCTGCCATTGTAGGGTGACAACTACAATGTAAAGGAATGGAAGTTACTGTGTTGTAATAAATCTCAATTTATAAAAAAAGGTGTAAATTCAGAGTTGGTCTATAAATCATATATAGCCAAGTCCTGATCCGTGTAATACATGTAAGTTATGAAGTGAAATAACTATTAGTCCTCCTTGGCCTGGAGTTAGTGCCTCTGCAGACTGTGTCCTTGGCATCAAAAATTGGCCAATTAAACATCTAATTTGTATTTTAGTTTTCTTAATCAACAAAACATAGCTCAGAAGGTCTAACCTGTAGTAGATGCTCAGCAAATGTGCTACATGAAAGCCGTGAAAGGCGTTAGGAGTGGATTTCTTATAACCTATAAAGTTGAAAAGGCAAGGCTCAGAGGGCAGAGAATAAAGCCCACAAGGTAAACTATCCCCCTTTACCTTTAATGCCACAAGATTATGGCTTGAGATCCTCAGCTCTTCATCCAATCATTTTCTGGCTCTATGCAAGTTCTTGACATGCAGTTTCTACCTGTGTGGAAGAACTGCTCAGCGCAGGCCCCACTCGATGCTCAGGGATCTAACAGAGACACTAAGATGAGGCTGCTGCTCTTCTGTTACCCGGCAGGACACTGGTTCTGTGCAGACTGCTAGCCAGGCCAGTGTTTGCCAGACACTGGATAAATTTGACTTTAGCGAGTTTAGCAGTTCAGTTTGGAAGCAGATCAGTTGTATCAGAGGGGCTTCCCAGCCCTCTTTTCCAAACTTTCCTCATTTAATTTTCTTCCATCTGCTTAGTTCTCTGTTGTGGAACAATGCTTTATGTGCAATCCTTGCAGGAAGCCAGCCTAAAAATGCTGAGTGAGGGAGGAAGCAGGGATGAAAGACAGAAAGAGAAACACAAAGACAAAGACAGAGACACAGAGAGGCTGCTAAATGTTGCAGGAGAGAAAAACCTGAGAACCCGAGAAAGCCAGAAGTCTCATCCAAATTGGGAGTGAGAAAAGGAAGCATGAACTTTTCTGTTTTCACCAAATTTCTCCATTATCATAATCCCTTTTTTTGTCCTCTTTGTGGTCTGGGAATATTATATTTGTAATCCTATTGAAATGTTACTGGAATCCCAACAAGTTAATTTTAATCTACCACGTCCAGTGCAACCCATGGCAAGAATAAAGACACTGAGACATATTTCTAGTTACAGGGCAGCCAAGGGGTCCTGAGTCCAGTCTAGGTGAGGATTCATGGAACAAAGGCCCTGATCCAAGGCATCACCCTGCATTTATTAGCTTGTGAAGAAGGGAGTGGCTCGAGGATGAGTGACTGTGAATATGGCAGGAATTACATGAGACTGTGAACTAGGCTTAGCTACGATACTAGAAATCACCTCTGCAATATGCAGAGAGAAGGGAATGCAGAAAGACCAATCTGCATAATGCAATTGTGGTAGCATTTAAATGTTTAGGAGGCTGCTGCTTCAGTTTCTGACATGTAAACTTTTGTGCCCTGGGAAATCAAAACCTCTCATCTTGAGGCTCTCGAATCCAGTTGACATTTCTGGAGCTATGTGTCTCTGTCATCTTGCTGTGCTCAACCATTTATAGGGAGACACTGTGCAAGGAAACAGGAAACTGTCAGTTGGCTTCAAAGATTAGACATCAGTACCTCAGCTAGCTCTATTCACGTTTCTTAGAACCCATTGAAGGGAGAAGGAACTAGCTTAGCCAGTCCTGTACATATCAGTACATGGAGGTAAGGGCTTGGTTTAACTAATGCTGAAGCAGTTGTTCTGCATTAAAGGAGAGCTGTCCAAGTCATCTTCTATAGTCCATGGCTGTGCTTGACCTTGAGTAAAGTCTGGAAAAATTGCTAGGCTCATTTCATGTAGCAGGAGTGATAAAGAGCCACTCTGCTTTCTTTAGCTGTTAGTGGTGGCCTAGAGCAGAAACTCCAGGCAATTGAGTGAGACCAGGGGAGGGAAGGGAGAGCAGAGGTTACACCATCAGCTTGCTTCCTCTCGTTTATTAACATACCTCCAGCTCTTAGCAGGTGCTGGTTTCTGGGCAGTGAAGACAGAAAGCTGGCATACTGGAGGACAGGAACCACAGCCATTGACAAAACAAGTGTGTGCAGTCCTTGCAACCTATGGTGTGAAGGTGCTGTGTAGCACCTATTACATGTGGACCCCATGTAAAGCTCAACTTGCCTACTACATCTGCAACTTATGGATTCAGTGCTCTCCAGAAATCTGCCTAGAAGAATAAGGAGCTCGATGGGAGGCCTCATTCTGAGGGAAGGATGACAAGGGAAGGGTGTGATGAGGCTGGTTCTAGTGAGAAACCTCAGTCATGGGCCATAACTGAGTGTGGACTGGCATCCACCACTGACAGTAGGTGGAGAAGGAAAGCAAGGCTGGAAGAGATGCTCCTCTTAAACATATATGGATCCCTGGGGTGCAGCCAGTCTAGCTGAGGGCTCTGACCAGTGGAGCACTGGAGCTGGCTCTCACTGGCTGCTAAGAGCTGATGGTAGGTAGGCATTACTTTCCAAGGACATGACTATGGTTGCTTGACCCTGGTGGGAGTATTGATTCCATGGAAATTGGCGGGCACTGTAAATCAGGGTTATTTTGTCCCACTGAGAGCAGGTTATTAGTCACCTGCCAGCATAGCACTATTAGAATGTAACCAAGAGCCTGAAAGAGAGGAAGACCTGTCTTACACCCAAGTCATTCCTGACTCCAGAGCAGCTGGGCATGGTGAAGCCCCACCCCAGAGATTCTCAGTAAGTGCAGTGTAAGACTCTATTCTTGCATATTTTATAAGTCTCTCAGAGTTTATAATGCACACTAGCATATTAAAGACCCTGAGAAATTTGCATAGAGGAACTTCCTTGGTTTTGTTTAGCTTAGAGCAGTATCTTCTCAGGCTTTACTATGCATACAATTCACAATGAAGATTTTATTAAAGTTCAGTCTGAGATGGACCTGCATTGTTGCATTTTAAGGAGCTACTGAGTGACAACAATACACCGGCCCAAGGATCACATTTTGAGAAGCAGGACACAGTTTAGAAACCTTAGCTTTATTTAGTCTTTGGATCCAGCACTTTCTTTTTAGTTGGTATAATGTGTGTTGGCATTCTGTTAACAGCACATAATGGAAGCATTGTTTCAATATGGACTTGGAGGCGTATGGTTTTGAGGAAGTCTTGACAGAAATCATAGTGTCACTTGATGGAGATCATAGTGTCACCAGAGGAATGCATGGCTCTGGGAGACCACAGTTTTCAGCGGGTAAAACAGCAGAGCTTCATGAAAAAAGTGTCCAGGACAAAGGTGGAAATAGAGTTCCCATAAGCAGTAGACTTATTCCAGGGCATACATGTGGCACTGAGAGACACATCATGTAGATAGTGGCATGAAAAAAGAAAATATTAGGTACTACCCACAGGCTGGTGAAGACAGGTCAAAATGAATAAATTCTCTTGTAAGGAATAAAAGATAGTTTTTCAAAAGATGTGAGAAATTCTTTCCTGAAAGACCAGTAGATATTTATTAAGCAAATGTACAGCATACATTTTGGTGGAGAAAGGCAAACTATCACAGCCTCTGCCAAGTGAAGACATCGTGAGAGTATACCCATCTGTGAATCAGAAAGTTGACCTTCACTAAACATCAAACATATCAGTGCTTTGAACTTGGACTTTGCAGCCTCTAAAACTGTCAGTAATAAATGTCTGTTGTTTATAAGTCTATTGTATTTTGTTACAGCAGCTTGAGTGGATGAAGCTGATCTGCAATTAAAATCTCCATCTTTCACATCAGCTTCATGAGGTAAATACAATATGACTATCCCAAGTTAATGGGGAAGGAGATCAAGTTTGAGGGAGGAGAAGAGACTTGTGAAGGGCCTGCTGGGAGGAGCTCTAGCTCCCAGGCCAGCCATCATCTGGAGGAAGAGAGTTACTTTCTCTCCAGGTCTACAGCCCTCAGTGTTTATCCCAGACACATGCTCCAGTCCTAAGACTTGACTTAGTGGGTAATATTTCCTTAGTTCATCCTTCATCTGGAACTTGTTCCACAAGTTAGATTTAATGAATAGAGGAGTATTAAAGAAAAAGGTAGTGCAAACTCAGTCTTACAATGATTTTTGCAGTTTGGCTTTTACCAATGTTAGTAGCTTCTATGATTATTTTTTTCATTATTTTTTTATTTTATTTTACAGATAGTAAAATCCAACAAAACAAAACAGAACAAAGCCAATCAAAACAAGGCAGTAGAATTGGTACAGAACTGCAAAGCAGTATACTAGGAAAACAATAGCTACTATAGTATATCTTGTTATCTTCACAATAGTTGTCCATTCCATCAGGTATAGCAGAATCAAACCAAAAACAAAACAGAATAAAACAAATCAAAACAGAATATTGAATAAAGCAAAACAGTGAGAACAATATTGGGCCTCAAAGACAAAATAGAAGGGAATCCCCCGTATTTGCTACATTGCATACAATCATCCTCCCAAGAGATGCTCAGACTGCTGGCCCCAGGCTTGCAAAATCAACCAAACAATACAAGCATTTAGTTGCTTTATGTACCTTAGTTTTTATCAACTTAGCTAGTCCTTCGAACCAGCAGGTTGCCTCCGGGGCAGGGGTGGGGGGTGTTAATTCTCAGCCTGAGTGCCGGTAGGCTCATGGGAGGCACTGACTTTTTCTTCCTGGAACTCATTGCACTGCTTACCAGGAAGGCTGGCTAGTTGTCTTCTGGTTGGATCTTCCATGACCCAGCATGGCAGGTTCTCAGGAGGTGCTGACCTGTCTGTTCCTGGAATCTACGCCACTTGTGCTGCTTACCAGGAGGGCTGCCTAGTTATCTTCAGTAGCTTTTACAATTAGAAGCCATTCTTACAACAACTCTTTCACTAGGGTTTCATTGATAGACGTGGTCTCTGCCCACATGTGAACAGCACTGAGGTTCACATAACAAGCCTTAAGCACCAAGCTTAACACCTGTTTCTATTTCAAAGTCTTACCCATGACTTACCATCTGCCTCTCTGTCTGTGTGAAATAAAGTCTGTACTTGTGTCTTCTAAATCCAGATCACCTTTAAATGCAAATTCTATTTGAATTTGCTCATTTATCCATTTTGTTTGAACTGTTTATCTTGATGAGTTTAGCACTGGAGATTTTATTTATCTATTTATTTTTTGGTAAAGTACTTGAACTCATGACCTCGCACTTGCCAGGTAGGTGCTATGCCACTGAGCTATAGCCCCACAATGGAGATTTTTAGACAAAGGGATCACATCTTTGGTGAAATCCCAGAATAATGCAGACATTTTATAATTAGCAGCAAAGAATGTGGGATGAGTGGGTGGAAGCGGATCACACTAGGAGATTAAAGAGGGGAGTACACCACAATGAGTCATAAGGTATGGCTGGGCTGAAGTTTGCTCTGAGATCATGGAGCATGAATAACTACTTGAATCCAGGCGGAATCAGGAAATCTGTATGGAAAAGGTAGCATCTGTGTGAGTCCTCATGAGAAGTAGTAGCACACAGTCAGAGGCAGCAAAGTTCGCCAAAACTCAGGGAGGGAGGACACCATGCTGGGAAAGTGGCAGTTCAGGACGGGTAGACCATAGAGTGATGGGGGGAATGACCAGGGCAGTCAGCAGTGAGCTCTGGGGTTTGCATGGAGAGTGACGGAGGGTCGTTGATGAATTAGGCAGGTAAGTGACATGATCAAATTTTTATTTTAGAAATATGGCTCTGCTGCAACTGGAAAGTGGTTTATGGTTTATGGTCAAAGAGGCAGGTCACTCAAGGGGAAGCTGTTAGAGATGTCTAGCTGAAAGATAGTGATGCCAAACTGGTCCAGTGGCAGACAGAGACAGACTGAAGTTCCAACAGTAGGACTTGGTAATTAACTAGTTGCAGAGTTGTAGGAATGTGGTCAAGGGCAACTCATGGTTGACTGGCTCAAATCACAAAGAAGCGATCACTGCCCAAGATAGGGAACCTGGGGGAGAAGGAGTGCTTTTGTTTCATCATGTTTTGTTTGGGAGTGGAAAGTGATAGGATAAGGCTTACATTTACATGGTTGTCTGTGACGGAACCAATATGCAGAAGGTGGTGGAAGTTCAAAGTGAAAAAGAAGAGCTGTAAGATTAGGCCCAAGAATAGACCACAAACATGCGCAGGACAGACCTAGGTCAGTGAACCTGAAAGGAACCTGAGATGGAGATGTCAGGAGAGAAAGGGTGGTAGGGGAATGTGACAGCATGGCATCGTGGGGGAGGAGCTCCAGGAGAGACAAATTGCTCAGCAGGCCCAAGTGCATCACTGCCCCTGAACTGTTCCCCATCTCAGGGCCTCAGCTTCATTGCTGCAACTAAATTCTGTCGCTGAGGAAGGTTACAAGGAACAGGCACTGAGTGTGATCAGGATACCCCTGAGGCAGGCGGGACCTCGAGGTGTCATTGCGACTTTTTTTGAGGTATGTTTAGCCAGCATTTTATCATAGAATCAAGATGTCTGGGCAGGACAAAGACCAGAAATGAAGTGGTAACTGAAAATGTCACCTGTTGTATTTATTTATGTATTTAAAATGTTCCTATGGTACCTATTGTCTTTAAGAATCTTTGCTAATCTCCATGCTCCAGTGATAACTGAAGTACAATCACTGTTGTTATGGGAGAAATGGAAGGTCTTGATTCCAAGCTTCCAGAGGTTTGTAGAAATGAATGATTATGTGAATTAAGACTGGAAAATACTATGAAGGGGAAATGTCAGATGTTATGTGAATGTGGAATTGAAGGGTTTAAAGTGATTTGAAGGATCAGGGAAGAAGGAACATGGAAAACCTGAGAACTGATGAGTAGACCATTGAGTGTTAACTATTCAAAGAGGGACAGGAAAAGACAGAAGAAGAAGCTTGAATGAAATAATCTGCAGCCCATGGAAGCCTGGCATGTGGAACATAAAGCACCTCCTGGTATTTGGAGCAGACAGCTGACATGAGGAGATGCAAGGTGAGCTGCAGTGGACTTGGCAGGACTGGCAGAGTTTGTGGGGCAGGGGCAGGGTTGACAATTTGGGGAGGTTAGTTGGAGATTGCTATAATCAGACTTGGGTGGAAAAATCTCAAGGGCATATGAAGAGAAGAGTGACCATGAATGTAAATGGATGCAGAAAATGCATCGGTGAATGGCTTTGAACCCTCAAAGTGTTGAGCTTTCTCTGAGTGTGCACTGATGACAGCAATTGTGGATGAGCTGTGGAGTATGCAGGGAACCGGGCTGTATGGAGAAGGGAAAGAAGTATACATTTTGAGAGGCTTAAAGTCTTTTCAAAGAGATAAAATGCTGAACCCCTGTTGTGGCTTGTGTCTAGATGTCCCCCAATCCTCGTGTGGTCACAGATGGGACTTTTCAGAGGTAGCTGGATCTACAGAGTGTGATTCTGGGATCAAGGGTGCATGATTACTAAACTAGTCCACCGATTGACTTGGCATAGTTCTGGGTGTGGGTAACGAGAAGGCCCACCCTGGATGTGAGTGCTACCTGTCCTAAGGGTAGGTAGCCTGGATAGAAGATAAGGGGCAGAAAGTAATTGTAGTAATTGCTGTAGTCATTGATTCACTGGCTACTTGCTGTTTGCTGCCTTCTGCCCACCATGAATTGTTTCTCCTCTGTGATGTCTCTCTGCTGTGCTGCCCTGCCCTGGAACCAGCTGACTATGAACCAGAACCTTTACAAAGTGTGAGCAGAAATAAACCTTTCCTCCTTTAACTTTGGGCATTGGATATTTTGTCTCAGTCATAAAAAAAGTAACTAAGATAGCCTCCTAGGGAAGAAGAGGTACAAACATGGGGTTCCAGTAGGGAGGCCCCATGTGGAGAGGAGGGAAACACTGTAAGGGGCACATGGAGAGATGGGTCTCCTGCTTGGCTCCCAGACGTGAGGTGTATGAGTGATGGGGCTCCAGGGTGCTCCACGGCGGGGAGCGGGAAGAGGACTGTCTCAGGCAGGATGGCATGGTGAAAGAATTCTATCCTACTGGTCATCATAGATGGCTCCTCTGTCACACAGAGTTCTGCAGTCACTGGCCTGGCTTGCTTAATTATTTATTTATTTATTTATTTATTTATTTATTTATTTATTCATGAGTGGACACCCCAGAGGAAGTTTTCTCCTCCTTGTCATTTCTCAGCAGAGCAATCAGCTTTGCCAAGTTCCTCATTTTAGGGCTGATCATGTTTCTTTCCTCCCTGGAAAAGGCTATTTGCTTGTTTTTATGAGTCTTATTACACAGCTTTATAACTTGTACATGTAATAACAGTGAGCCAGACGTTCGTGGTATGTGTCTCTAGAGCAGTCATCAGTAGAACATAAAAATGTAAATCCATTTGGAAAAACACAGACCAGTTATGGAAAGTGAAGCCTGCTGAACATGTGCCCCTAGTGATAGATTAACAGAGGCCCAGTGACACACATTCGCAGCTCAGACGGACTCTGCAGACCATCTGGAAACGGACGATGCTTAATAATGCAGAATAATAAAATCAGCTCAGTTCCCATTTACAAATGGAATAAATTGGATAATGAGTGATTATACTGATCTAAAGTGAAAGGAAATATTTTCTCTAAATTTGTGGCAGAACTGGGGGATGGGAGGTGGGAAGAAGATGGTCAGCGATTCTGGGCCTGTTCTGTGAATTGAGGACAAAGCCAGACATTTGAAAACAAGAAAACATAGATTCTAGGTGACTGATTCTCTCTGCAAAATTGACCTGTCAAAACCCCCTATGAATAACAGTCGTTTCTCTAACAAACAGATATCAATATCTAAAAATGCTTCCTGCAATTTCTTTTCACAAGGCAATAAGACAGTTTCAGACCAATAACAGCTCACTAAGTGGTATTCTCTGCTCTGTTACCCCCGAAGCTACAACCATAGAAATGAAAAGGTAAGAAAGCTAATGTGAAAATCAAGGGTCACCTGCTATAACACAGTAGGGGTCTGTATTCTGATAGGGCAAGTCAGGGGAGATTTATACTTTTCTCATTTCATCAATTTTCCTTCTAAAGTTGCAAAGGTCTTTCATGAACAATTAAGACCATTACTTGTGTGACTATTAAATGGAGTACCAAGACCTGAAAGTTTATCTCACATATAGCTGAGAGGCAATTTAACTGGAAAGATTGTGACAAAGAAGCAGAGAAAGGCAGAACCAGGGAGCCCCACATCATAATGACTGTGGGTCTGGCCCTGGATGAGTTTAGGGTCTGTTGCTCTTCCAGCAGTGCTGTGATCATTCTGCAGCAAAATCCATCAGAGATTTCTGTGCTAGGTTAGCAGTTTTCCTAGAGTCAGCTTCTTGGAATCAGGAGAATTTTCTCAGGCATCCAGAAATGTGTGAACCTGCTGCTCCAGCCCATTCCCCCCATTCTGGGATTAAATTGACCATCCATTTCTCTTTCTAATACATCACTGAAGCACCTAACAAGCAGAGATGGGCACAGGCTTATTCTAATTTTGGCAACTCAGCAGGGCTGTCCCAGCTCCTGAACTCTGCAGGTCCTAATGTCCTCGTGAGTGCATCACAGCCCTGTGGTCAATCCTGCTTTCCTCACTGCCTCCCCAGGACTGTACTGACAGCATCATACCTGAGTGTGATGTGACATCATACCTGGGTGCGATATGACATCATACCTGGGTGCGATATGACATCATACCTGGGTGCGATATGACGTCATACCTGGGTGTGATATGATGTCATACCTGGGTGTGGTGCAATGGCACATCTGGGTGTGGTATGACCTCATACTTGGGTGTGGTATGATGTCATATCTACTATGATATGCGACCAGGCTGCACAGGATGCTCTGCTATTGCTGCCCTCACCAAGAGGTGAGTGAGGGCTCCTCCACACAAGGGTCTGCCATTGTCAGAAGGGCCCTGAATGGTATCTTAGCAGCTGCCTCTTGGTATTTGTCCAAGGAGACAACTAAGGATGGAGGAAAAATGATGTAGAAAGAAGGTAATGCTTAACAAGCAAAGGGGAGAGAAAGAAACACTTCTGCAGGTCATATGCTGTAAGTGAATCTCATTGGGTTAAAATCAAGATGTTGGCTGGTCTGAGGTTCTGCTGGATGCTCTAGGGATTCCATGTTTGTGCCACTTGCATTCCTTGACTTGTAGCCCCTTCTTCCATCTTCAAAGTCCCCAAGATCCAGCTGAGTCCCCACACTGCTACCTCTCTGGTTTGGACCTCTACTGCTTCTCTCCTCCTCTTATAATGACCCCTGGAAGGACCTCTGTGATTACACTGGGCTCACTCAAATAATACGAGATAACTTCTTCATTTTAAGGCTGGTGATTACCAACATTAACTCCATTTGCAGCCTAATCCCCCTTTCCGTATGCCCCAACATATCCACAGGGTTTTGGGAACGAGGACCTGGACATCTTCACACGGGCCAGGAAGCACTATTCTGCCTGCCTGAAGGGATCTAAGTGCTTTCAGTCTTCTTCTCTCTTTATGTTTTCTTTTTCTTTCTTTCTTTCCCCCCACCCCAGGACTGGGGAGTGAATACAGAGCCTTACCACTGAGCTAAATCCATGACCCATTTTGGTTTTTATCTTGAGACAGGAACTTGTTAAGTCACTGAATTGCCCAAGTTAGGCTGGAACTTTCATTTCTCCGGCCTCAGCCTCCCAGAGTCCTGGGATTATAAGAATATGCACTACTACATCTGGCTTCCTTCAGTTTTCACAGTATAGAGAAAGGAAACAATGGAGACTTCAGTCCTGGGAGCCGCTGTTCCAGTGGTGGCCATCAGGACTGGGCAGTGGCAGGCAGTGGACACAGAGTTGTTTGATGTCTCCAAGTTTCAAACAACACCCATACATGGAGAGTGCCCACGTCCTCATCTTCAAAGCAGACGGCCCTCCAGAGTTCTGTGCCCTTGACTCAGCTGTGTAACGGCACCTTTCCTTGAGTATCCTGGCCATGACTACTCTGGGCTGAGACTGCCAAAGCTTTTTCTTCACAGATCACCCGCAGCAATTTACCTAATTCTTCTAGAATCGCCTTTCTTCTTAAGGATTCTGCAGCCCACAGCATCTCTCCTCACTCACTCCTTCTGCACCATCGCGATCTTTTCATGCTCTACTCTGTTTATTAACCATAGCCTTTGGCAAGGCCATCCCCTCTCAACTCCCCATTTCTTATATTAAACCCTGATAGACGCAGTCAGAGCAATCGTGTATAAATACAGAGAGATCTGTCTGTATTTTAAGCAGCCAAAGATTCCCTGATTCAAAAGAAAAATCGAACTCATCACACCCATCAGCATATCTGTAAAGGGTCATTTCACACTTATTTTACACCGCCATCTTTGGTTTCACCCAGGGGCTGCTGCTGGCCTTTACTATGCATGTAGCTGCCTCCTTGGTAGGTCGGGAGCTCTGCAAGGGCAGCAGTGGTATCCTCCTTGTGTCCGGTGAGAACGCCCCCCAGCTACCCAGGAGACATTCAGGAGAGCACCCGCGGCCTTCTCCTGCGGTTCGTATTTGTGTCATTGGGTCGGATCAGCTTCTGAGTGGTAGTGGCAGCTATCAAACCGATGGCGAGACCCAGCTGCTGTCCTAACCAGAGCCTCTGTTCGTCTTGGTCCTCTCGGGCTTCTCCCCTGTCTCACTCTGTGGCGAGCCTACTCCTCGTCTACCAATTAAAGTCAAGCAAGCGCCTTCAGGTTTTCAGGAACAACTGCCAAGAAATTACTCTCAGGCAGCTGTCTCCTCTAGGTGGGTGTTGACTGTCCTTGAGAGTTTGGCTTCTTAAGACTTGATCTTTTTTTAATGCTTTGCTCTTGGAAGAATCGATGGGCCTGACTCCCTCCAGGAGCGAGGGATGAGGTCCCGTGTGGGCACGCCTGGTGAGGAGGCAGGGGCCTTGACGAGGCGGAGAGCTTTGCCTGTGAGTCTCACCAACTCCTGCTCACTCTTAGAGACAGGGACAGTTCTGAGATTGAATGACAGCTTATTTCCTCTAAAATTATCCTCTTACTGAATTAACTCATTTGGCCTCATCTTTGCTGGGATAATAGGCAACTTTAAGTAGAATTAAATCTTACTTTGACAGTGTCACAGTGTGGACCTTTATAATAATTAGTTTCAATTTCCTTCTGTTACAATTGCAAAAAAAAACCCTCACATACATATCTCACATATACTTTATAAGACATCCTGAGGTTAATTATGTATAACATTTGCATTCCTAGTGACCCATCTTCAAAAGTTGTTGTTTTTGGCTGACTTTTGTGTGATCTTAAGATAGTTGCATGAATATGCAGATTATGTCATCCATGATGATTTCTGTGACAACCTCCAACCACAGGCACTTATCACAAAGTGCCATAGAAATAGTTTTCTGAGTGCAGGGGCAAGCGTCTGGGGAAGGACAGGAGGTCCTCTTTTCTGCGGGCATGATGCTGCAGGTATCAGTGATGTTTCTGTATTCTTTGGGGCCCATGGTAAAAGGAGGGGTTTGTCTGCAGAAAGATCAATAGTGGAGAAGCAAGGGTTAGGAAAGAGGAGGGAATGACATTTCTAAGACAAAGTACCCAGCAGAAGGCTTGTAAACTACCCCCAACACCTTCCCCTCGCTGCGCCTACTTCACACTCAGGAACTGTACAGAAGAGCTCATGATAACAAAACATGGCACAGAACAGCCAGTCGGTCCCCACAAGCAAGGCTTGGGCTGAAATACAGGCCGCAAACCTGGGGCTTTGCAGACCAAGGGGCAAATTTCACAGATCTTGGTGCCACCCCACATTTCTCTTCTCCCTGAAAGGCTGACAAATCCCGGGCCTGGATGCTGATTTCCAGTGGGTTCAAGGTCTTGCCATGTCCTTCTTGTCGTTTGGTCTCCATGATGTCCTTCGTTAACAGACTGGAGTTAGTGTGCCTGCTTGCTGGACAATAGCAGAAGTCCACATTTTCAACTACAGACTAGAACTCTGACAAAATTCTAACTTAAGGTTGTCCGGTGCCTGAACCCCCATTGTCTTCCTGGTGAGAGCAAGAATTGACAGAGGTGGTCTAAGCTTCTGTTGGTCAAAATAGAATCGTTGGGGATATGGTCATTTTGTGACCTTTGTCCCAAGTTCTGAAGGTCAGACCAGTTTCTTCAAATAACCTGTCTGAATCATTCCCCCCTGCTTGGATTTGTCTGAAAAAATGATTCAGATTTTCCCAGATTAGTACTTAGAAAACTATTAAACCCTTCCTCAGAGAGACAAAAAGAAGAAAAATGCAAGCCAATGGTGTTTGGAAGTGTTTCTTAATTATACAATCTGATTTTAAGATAGATTCTTAATATTTTATGCACCCAAATCGCCTTTTGTTGGCCTCCAACCCTCCTAAGAGCAGAAGGCCATTGTATCAGCTGCTATGCAAGGTGTGGTGTGTGGGAGGCGGCTGCCACAGGTGGTAACAGGGTTTATCTGTAGTTAGGAAATATAGAAAGTGAAGAGTTTATTGAAACACTGCAGGAGAACAGTGGGCACAAAAGAGGACCGAGCTGTCAGGGTGAAAGGCTCAGGCTTTTATATTTGACTTACCAGGGTGGAGGAGGGGAGTCTGGAAGCATCATTTTAGAGCACGTCCATCAGGCCATGATGGTTCCATTGTCCATCCATCTCCATTCGCAGGCCTGCCAGGTATTGTTTGAAGATGGGGTAATGCTTTCTTCAACAGGATCCAGCATCCATGGTGGTGCTAGAAACAGACCTTTGAGTAAAATTAATTGACAGATATGTTAAGATTGACTAATGTCAGTGGTCAAGGGGATCAGAGTAAAATACGTATGTTTGTACTTGAAAAGGACTTTTGACATTATATTGGGATAGGAAAGAAAGGCAGTTCTTTCAGACATGACAAGTGGTTAGGTCATCTAATGGTGAATGGGTAATTCTTGTAGCTTACAAAGTCAAAAGTTAATAGTCTGCTGCAGATTCATTATTCAGCTGCAACATGGCCTTAAAGAAACGATGGTAAAATACCCATGATTCCCTCAGTTGGCCACCTTTCTTTTGGTGGGACGAAATACTCTACATTAGCACCTTAAGGAGGAGAGATTTATTTTGGCTCATGGCTTAGAGGTTTCAGTTCATGGTCAGCTGGCTCTGAGGCAGAGACATCATGATGGAGGGGCATGGCAGAAGAAAGTTGCTCCCCTCCTGGTCCCGAGAAGGCAGAGAGAGAGAGAGAGCAGGTAAAGAGCCAGAGGTAGTGCCTAAGGTTATGTACCCGTGACCCACCAGATGCACCCAGAAATGTACTTTACTAATCCACTAGGTGTCTCTCAAGCCAGTCTAGCTGGCTACCAAGATTAACCATCCCAGTATCATGGAGACCTTGTGAAGCTGACGGGAGTTACAGGGAACTTTTAGATTTTGTGCTTTCTCTGGTTAGGAGCATGTGTGCGACGCTGGGCATGGTGAGTTGAGAGTGAAGGCAAGCCTGGGTGGCCCTACCTGACGCCATTCTTAGGAGCAGATACTGAATTCCGCTGTCGCTGCGCTGTCCCTGCCTGGTGCTTCCTGTTTGCAGGTTGTCTCTAAGTAGGAGAAGGAAGGTGACCACATTTTTCTGGCAGCTTAGGGATCCTTCTGCAGTGGAGCTGGGAGCCTTTAGGAGAAAGGCAGTAAACAAATCACTGGGTGATGAATGCTGCCCTCCTGACTGGCTGGGGCTGCCTACAGCCTTTGGGGAAAGCAATGAATGGGACCTGCAAGGAAGCATGAATAATATGAGTCTATTTACTTACAAATGTGCAAAGGTCTCACGCAGCTCAGGATGGGTTTGAATAAATATGCTGCTTTCTCAAGATCAACAGCCCTATAGATCTGGAGACAGAGGCTTGCTGCTCCCCAGTGCTCAGCTCATACATAAATAAAAGATGCTCCTGGTGCAGCTGCCAAATGTGACATGGTGATGAATTTCCAACGGTGTCACTCAGGAAGGTGACAACTGCAATGCTGACGGGCCTGGAGAGGCCGACTACAGGCAAAGTATCTGTGTTCTTGGTTCCTATTTTGAGGTCTCTTCTGGGGTACATGCTTTGAAGTTGTGGCCGCCAACACTGCTTGGTCTGCTCAGATACCCACCTAGCACCTGCTATAAAAAGCAGCAAAGAGGCAAAGGAGACCTAGTGTCACAAACACGCAGTGAGAGTGAAGGAGCAGACCTAGAGCAGAGATGACCAAGGGAAGTGTCGGAGACGATCCTTCATTGCCAACAAGTCTGCCCCATCCCGTGCGTCCTCTCTTTGGAGGACAGGTTCTCTAACAGCCCAGCAGTCCTCCCCTGAAATCCTCCAGTGTTCCTGTTCACTTGCAGGAGAAGATTCCCGTTACTGACCGTGCAGCACTGAGTACCTCTCGGGCTCCGTCTGCCACCATTCTGCACACCTGTTCCCGGGCTCTGCTCTTCTTGCCTGGGCACGTCACACACCCAGAGCGCGGCAGTCAGGATTCTTCAGAGAAATCGAGTCAAGAGAATATATTGACCGACTTACTTTAAAGCACTGGCTTGTAGGAGGTGGGGATTGGATTGGCAAGTCTGGAATCTCTAAGAAGGGTCATTCAGCTGGAAACTCCAGCAAGGTTTCTATGGCACAGGCTTGAGGCAGAACTCCTTCTGTGGGAAACCTCAAGGTTTACTTTGAAAGCTTTCAACTGATGAAAGAAACCCGCCCACAGTATGGAAGGTAAACTCTTGTATTTAAATGAATGTAGATGTTAATTACATGCGAAATGTTTACATAGCAAATCTAGGCTAGTGTTTGGTCAATGAACTGGGTGCTGTAACCCGACTCACACAAAGTGGCCATTGCACGGTAGCTGTCCCCTCCTACATGTGCTGGCCCGATTGTTCAGCACCCACTCCCGCCGCACACACAGCACACACACTCTTCTGCCTATCGACCCCCCCATGCATTTTACAAGGCTCACTTCAGATACCTGTTCCTGTGCTGTGCTTCCTCCTGACACCCATTGCTCACTGCTCCGTTTTAGAGTCTGTATTTCATATCAAGCAGCTTCTTTATTAAGTTGGCTTCCAGCCAAGATTACTAGCTCCTTGAAGACAGGCATTTTGTTTCAGTCATCCGCTTATTTGGTACTCTCAGCATAGGGCCTAGAAAGTAATGGATGGTAAATCAAAGTAGGTTATGTGAAGGGTTTATTATCAGAATCCACTAATAAAACTTGGCATCTGGCAAATTTGTGAGATAAACAATCTGTTCCTTGATTTGTCTTTGTCCTTCATCAAGAACAATGATACATTTTTTAACTGATCAGAAGATACCAGCCACTCAGACAGGTACATTTGAGATCAGTTTGTATCCAAGGCTAGGGCTCCTCTTCCTCCTTTTCCCCCAGCTCTGGGGAGGCAGATGTGTCTCTCGACTTTGCCAGTGGATTCCCTCCCATTCACCTGCATCCTCACCCCGTTTCCTTGTTAGAAGGCAGCTGTCTGAGCAAAGCTCTGACTTTCCAAGTGACACTTTTATTTTCCTTAAATGTGAAGGGAATGCTCCAAGTAATCTGGGGAAGAGAGAAAGTGTGGGAGAGTTGGATTTGGAAACAACTTGTTCTGATCAGTCATTGCACTAGTTAGTTGGTTACTGCTCGAGAAGACCCGTGGTTTGTGTAGTCACAGCCTTGCTGATGACACAGTTTTTAACTCTCAAGAGCCCACAGATGCTGCATCTTCTGTGGTCAATTCAGCATCATCCCTTTCTTCTCCCAGAAGAGAAGCTATGAGCCAACATACTCTGTAGGTTACTAGGGTTCTGGGGGGAAGAGTCTACCATTCCCATAGCACTTAGAAAGTGGAAGAGAAGAGGCCAGCCCTGCACAGAGACAGTGTGAGCAGCAGGTAGTGGTGAGGGAATTTCTGCAAATCTCTTATTCCCAAGTTAGTGCAACACCTCCCAGTTCATGTTATGCTCACCTAGCATAATGGTTTACGTTAGGTAATAATAAATTGTTTGATTTCTCAGTAGCCAAATAGTGGAAAGTGTCTTAGACCAAGTAGGATTCAGGGCTCTTCATCACCTGGAAATAATGGCAACTCACTTTCTATCCCTGGGGTTCCTCAAATGAGAACTAAGCAAATGAATAAAATGAGAGGTTGAACTAGCTGCTTTCTAAAGCCCCTTTTAACTTGAAAATAAGACACAAGGCCTTCTACAGGGCATGAAGTGTGACATTTTAAGTGTATTGTGAGCCTACAGAACTCCACCAGAGATACTGTGAGAGCAGTTCAATGCAGGGCTTGACTCCAGGGTTTCGGACTCAAGTACACGCAGTGGCGGCTGCTGCCATGGGCTGCAGACGCAGGTCACCGAGGTCCAGGGCACAGCAGCAGACGTCTCCAGGATGTGGCATTTATCTCGGGTGTGTCAGTGCCCAGTGGCATCCTTTAGGGGATCTGTGTGCTGAAAATACAAAGAAAAAGCCGTGCTCACTCCTCAGAGACAGTCCATTGCTCCGACTTGTAAATGAGGACGGCCCAGCAGCAGGGTGCTGAGTGAAGTGAGGGTCCTTTGTACATCGCAACCCTTGGAGTCTGCATCAGCAGTTGTTTTCTGCCTCTGGAAGGATGAATACCCAAATTAATCTTTGAAGTCTGCCCTAGTCCAACAATAGAGTGTGTGTTCTAGAATGAAATCCTGTGAGATGGATGGAACAGTTAGAAACCTTCAGAGTGAGCATAGGACCTGGAACGCAGTGCGGGTGTCCAATCCCACTTTGTGGAGTGTTTCAGGGGACAGGACAGTTTGTGCTTTGCTGGATAAGAACTTTCTTGCAGGTTTTCTTACTTACCTTACTTCAAAACCCATGGGTTGAACAAAAATCTCTCAAAGCTGCTCTTCCATGTCTTGAAAACCCTTTAGTAAGTTAGTCTCGCCTGTACCATCACACATGTTAGAACTTAGCCTCTTTGGAAAGTGTTGACTTCCATGCCTGAAGTATAGTGTTTATTAAGACCAGAATGAGAGTTCTGCTTAGGAGATGTCCCGAGAGAGGGGCCAGTGTGGGCACAGCCCCATCTTCAGTGTGTCCCTCCCAGGGCGCTGGTGGAGCGCATTAGCATCCTGTGTCTCTGCAGGGAAGAGCTACTGGTGACAGTGCTGAAACCCTAAGCGATCCTAAGATCCGATGTTCTTATGTTCTCT
The DNA here is from genome assembly GCA_004363535.1 of Dasyprocta punctata. Lineage (NCBI taxonomy): Eukaryota > Metazoa > Chordata > Mammalia > Rodentia > Dasyproctidae > Dasyprocta > Dasyprocta punctata. The sequence continues at coordinate 38,746 of RJWM01008086.1, read as the reverse complement.
TCTGCGTTCCTCTCCTTCAGTCCCATCATGCTACTGCCCTGTGGTCAGCAATGAACACTAGAGTAGGAAGCAGATCTCAGCTTCTTTTCAGACTGACCCTGCTTCTGTCAGATGACCAAGTCTCAAAACTGCGTAGTCCCTTGCCGTGACATTTCTTGATATTGGACTGAATGCAGTGAAGAACGAAGCTTGAACTTTGGATTGTTTTGAGATATATCATTTTTTTAAACTATACTTTCCAACCATCAGCATTTGATTCATTTTATGAATGCAGGGAAAAAGAAACAATGCTTGATTTCTACATTGGGTTCTTTATTGTTTATTACAAAACAAATATTTCACTGTAGATAGTTTAGCTTATGAATTGATAGTGGCTCAAGTCTAAATATTGATAAATACTGCATCTGGAAGATAATTTAAGTTCTAAGAGTAAGATTCGACTCCCAAGATGGCAATATATCAGGTAGATTCTATTTTAGTGAATTCAGGATTACCAGTAAATGAACATATGTTTGCCTTTCAAAAATCTTGTTTGCATCACACAAGAACTACACTTAGTAACAAGGAGTTAAAATCAGCAAATACCTTAATGTTACTGCCGAGAAGCCAGATAACAGACCTGCGGAGGGGAAGATTACAGATGCGTTGCTGCTTCATGACTTTAATACTGGATTTCCATTGGTTCTTTGACATTTGACAAACAACGTTACAAAAGTTTCTGCTCCTATCTCCTCTTCCCCCTCAACCAGCTTATTCTTCTGACATGCTCTTTTTTTAAATCAATTTTATATTGATACAATGTGATCTTATTTAATCTGTCTGCACTATCTGAGGTCATTGTCCGTCTTCATTTCTGCCATCCAACCAATAAAGCCTCAAGTTCAAATTTTAGCGTTTAGTATTTTAAAACCATTTAAAATTAGAAAATTGCTTCTGCTGTGTAAGAAATATCTTTGAAGACATTCTCTTTTTGATATCACAAATGGAATAAAGTAAACCACCAGACTTTGTGATATACTAAAGAATTTGCATTATTATTTTACTCAGCAAAATAACCTTGTAAGATCACTATTGTTGTTCTCTGTGCAATGGAAGATAAACTAGGGCAAAGTGAGGTTCAATAATTTCCCTACATTCAACAGATTAATAAAAGGTGAGTGTGATACTCAACTCCAGGCTATCTGACCCTCAGTGTTACCTATTTTTGGCAACTCTGGGCTGTGGGAAGCATGCAGGCTTTGGAAACTTATGAGCACATTGGTTTTACTGGGTTACATTCGAGTCTATAAGGATCTGTCCAGCCCTTCAATCTGCGAGCCCTGAGAACACACTGTTACACACAGCTGGCGGCCCATCCTTCCTTTGTGGATGGAGGCAGGGGAAGTCAGCTCCTGGGCAGGAACACACTCCTCAAGCATGCTCTTCTGTGGGTCTGGCCAGGCAGTCAACTCTGGTCCCTCCATACCCAGCTTTTCATTCAGTTCAACCTCAGTAGCATTTATACGCTAAAGCAGTGGGGAGAGAGGGGAGCCTCCAGAGCCCTGGAGAGACATCTTCGGCTTCGCATCCTCCTTCCAGGGGCTTCCATTCTCCCTAACTTGGGATTGTTCACCCTCTGGAGGGGGCTGGGCTGCGATGGGCTTGGGGAGGTGCCGGAGGTTCGAGAGCCTCAGTGGCAGTAGACAGAGGACAGGGCTGCACTGTGCTGGTGGGGAGAAATTTGGTTTCTGAGCAGGTGCAGGGCCTGGAGGCAGGGTGGGGCATGGAAGCGGGGCAGGGGCGAAGGCAGGGTGTAAACTACACCGAAGGAGGACCAGGACAGGTTGGAGGTGGGGTTGTAGTGTGGCAGAACAAGGGTCTGAGGGGAGGGAAGCGCAGAGGCCCCAGCTGAGGCTCAGGACTGTCTCTCTTCCTCTCCTCCCGAGCTCCTTGGTGGAAGGGGCTCCCCCGCCGCTCCCTGCAGGCACCTCCGGCAGCACTGTCTCCCCTGGGGCCACTCCAGATGGTCCCGTTTAGAGGCCCCCTCCACAGACTGTTTCCCACAGGGCGTCCTGTCTCACACTCGGCCACAGCTCACGTGTCTCTCTTTGGTGGCCATTCAGGGAGGGACTGGACAGCAGCAGTCGTGTTCTTCCCATGATACTGACCTAGAGACCACAGTCTTGAGTCTGGATGGCTCCCACATTCAGACCATTTACACTGAGCGGAACTCCTAGGACAAGAGCGGCCTGTGTCTGCAATATATAAATACTGATTGGAGGAAAAAAGACAAATTCTTTCCCCCACCTTTTAAAAAGTCATCTTTGTAAATGCTAGCAAGCTATGTGAATGCCCTTCAAGGCCAGGATGCCGTGTCCTAAACGAGTGCTCAGCCACGATTCCTGTAAGTGGAATTGCTGGGTATCTTTTCCAGTATTCTGATTCAGCGAGTGTGATTCAGTGGGACTCCAAAATCCCCCAATTCTTCCAGCTGATTCCCACACTGATGACGATGCCAAGGACCCCACTCAGGATTGTCAAGCCCATAGCTGCTCTTGGACCAGAGAACCGAAAGCCTTAAACTAACTTCTCAGAGTGCCTCCGCATTCCTCTCGCTGGTGGCCTTGAGGTTTTCTCTGTTTGGAGAGTCTAGACAGATGGCTTTTCAGTGACCTGATTTTCCTGGTCAAAGAGAAGCTGCTGGAAGCTTTTGCAGCCTCCGCCTTGCCCAACTGTGTCTTTTGGAGGGTAGGGGTCTCCTACCCTTTTCCCTGCTGAGGAAGAGCTACAAGTGTATTCATCATGCTTCTGGCCTGATTGTGTTTCTATTGCCTGAGGCTGGGCTTTTGAAATTTTCAGCCGAACAGGAAAAAAAAAAAAGCCCTGCACTGGGAAATAATTTTCCTGTTGGTGGCTCTGTAAAGGTTGTGTGCAACAAGAGACGTGCCACACAGATGCTCCAGGTGATCAAGGACACACACCTCATCCGGTGCTGACCTCGTCGTTGGCAAGAGATGCTGACCAGTGACCCTTGAAAGCCCTTTCTGCAGAACTCAGGGCTCCCTCTTTGGCCATGATTAATTCCATGTTCTGAACTGAAAATGACAATCATTTATTATTCTGTTTTACATATGCACCTCCGGGGAGTCCAGCTAAAAGCTCTAATTTTCTAGTTCAATTGCAGCACTGTTCTTTGAGAGGCATTAACTACAGAGATGCTAAAAGGATGTCAGTTCACTGAGTTATTGAGTTTCAGACAGAATCTTATGCTTGTATGGATTCAGGTAGCACTTACTGAAACATGATGCGGCCTCCCTTTTGCCCGGGGCCTCTGCTCCTAGGAGAGAGAACAAAGAGTGCAGGTGGGAGTGACCTATTAGGGAAATCAATGAGGTCGGGCACCCTGCCGCCTGCGTGCCTCAGACACCGCGGCTGTTGTCAGTCAGCTCTGAGAGGACCTTGCTGCCTATCTCTCCAGCCTTCTCCAGGCCTGTGGCTGTGGGCATGGAAATCAAGACAGTTTTCCGCTGATTTAAATGGTGCCATTCAAGATCCCATCCTTAAAAATGTTTTAACAACATGAAATCTCTTAATCTCCTACTTAAAGTGACGATCGAGATTTTGGAGCAGCAGCTTTCGGGCCTGTTGAATTTCTCAAACGTGCCTAAGAGCCCAGGGTAGCCGGTGAGCTGTCGGCTACTCGGAGCCCTTATTTAGGTATAAAAAGAACTTCCCTACTTCAGAATAGCTCTTGGGCAGACTTTGCTTTTATCCCAGTCTTCACAAAGATAGAAAGGTCCAGAAATACTTTTTGCTTAATGGGTTTGCTGGGCATCTTTCTAGATAATTTACTATGTTTACATGAGCCTCAATTTGTGTTTTATTATTCTAATGAGAAATGAAATTGAACTTTTGACTTCTTGGTAGGGAAGTGACATAGGAGACCAACCTGAAAAGAAACACATGCAGACCTTCAGGAGGAAAGGAACACACAGCTCCTGGTGGAGAAGAAAGGATGAAGTCTGGAGAGACCTTCAGCGAAGAGACAGGGGGCTGGAACCTCCCAAAACAGGAGTCGGGCTGCAGATGCCAGACCTAGGGGGGTGCCAGGCCTAGAAACGAGGGCATCTGGGGAAGGGGCGAGGAGAGAGTTGCCATTAAATTGCTGTGCTGATGCAAAGATGGATTTCGACTGCTAACGACATGCCTGGGAAAACAAGGGGTCTGGAGGCCACTGCAACCTTCTGGTCCTTATTTTCTGTGGTCTGAATATTGGTGTTAACCCCTGCCCCCACCAAACTCGCTTCTAAGTTAATGCGCCGAGCCTTGCTGTGGTTTGAACCCTGAGCACCTCCCAAGGCCCATGACTTAGAGCCTGGGTCCTTGCAGTGGTGCTGTGTATTAGGAGGCTGTGGGAACCTTCCAAGGAGGGGTAGTGGGTGGTCTCTGAGTCATGGGGAGCAGCCTTGCAGGGGACTGTGGGGCTCTTTCTCTTCCTCTCTCAGGCTCATTCCCTTGCAGGACATGTGGTAAGCAGCCCTGCGTTCCCCTGCGCGGTGGGTGACACAGAGGACCCAGAACAGTGGTGCCGATGACCATGGACTGAACTCTCTAAACTGTGAGCCGTAGTGAACATAGGAGTGATAACGAATGCCATGCATATTCACCATAACAAGACCTCAGGTGCGTGGCACGGCGACTGGGTGGGCGCTGAACCCTCAAGCGGCTGTGTTAGATGGTGAGGCCTGCAGAAAGTGACTCGATCATGAAGGCAGAGTCCTCAGGAATGAGATTTGTGCTCTTTCCAAAGAGACTCCAGAAAGCTGCCTGGCCACCTCCACCATATGAACACAGCCAGAAGACGCTATTGGTGAAGCAGAGTGAATCCTCACCAGACATCAAATCTGCCAGTGCTTTACTCTTGAAATTGCCTCCAGAACTATGAGCAATTGATTTCTGTGTTTCTCTTTTTAAAGGAGCCCAGTCATAGTGTTTTGTGAAGGTGGGTTTAACCCCCTGAGAAGATTTCTTGAGCTGTCAGAATAAGGCAGTGACACTGTAACATCTTCCTCACTCCATGTCCCCAGGAAAGAAATGGGAGACCTCCAGGGCAGTGGTGCTGCCCAGCCCTGCCTCACGCACACAGAATGACCCAAGTCTAGCGTCCACACAGGAACGGAGACAATGCGTGTGAGGTATGTAGCACAGTGTGATCATTAGCTTCTAGTCCTCATTTACCCAGTTGGTAAATGTGGGTCAGGAACCTCCCCTGTGCTTGCAGCTGGGGTTGCAAAGGAGAACAGCAAGTGAATTCCTTCTCCTTTGACGGCTCAGAAAACTTTGTGCAAAATTACTCCAGTGCAATGAGCCAGATGATCCAGCAGTAGTGAACAGAGAGATGTAGAAACACAGCAGAGGGGGACACTGATTGCCTCAAGGGTCAGGGAAGAGGAGGTGACGTTTGAGCTGCTTCTTTAAGAATGTGTGTCTTAATGAGGTGGAGGAGGAAAAGGGAAATCTTGTCTTTGGAGGGTGTTTCAGGGCGTGAACAAATGCCCCAGAGAGTTATAAGTTCTGGCAAATTTGAAGACTAGTCAGATATTTGGGATGGTTGAGGGGAAGGTGCCCAGAGGAAATGCTGGGAGATAAGGTCTGAGAAGGTTTTTGGGTCCCTTCTGAGAAGGGCATTGGGCCCCTAGTAAGCTGTTTTGACATTATCTTGTTGTCAGTAAAAAGCTCGGGAAGGTTTATAAAGAGGGTTTGACCACGCTGACCCGTTTTCCCACCAGCATGACTGGGAGAGGCAAACTGGGAGCCAGTGGTCATGCTCTGTGCACCTGAGCAGTCTGGTGAACCTGTCCTCACCGCTTCCTGATGAATCTGGGTCGTGGCAAGCTTGCTACTCCCCCTGCAGCCATCGGGGGGCCGCCTTAGCCCCGTGACACTAAGCTACACCCAACCGTTCATGCAGCTGCTGGCCCTCAAAGGAGCCTCCTAATTGAGATCGAATTTAGGAACCGAAGATTTTAAACAATCTTCTTTCTTTTTAGTTAGAATTCACTGATTCCGCATTGAGAGTGTGCTGCCAACCTTCATGACCGTCACTGCACCACGCCCCTGGCTTGGCCTCCAGTCAGGTTGTTGCCTGTCATTTTTGTGTCATTTGTCGCCTGAGAATTGAAACAACACATTAGAGTTGGCTGTTGTCTTGGTTATTTTTACTTTTCTCTCGTTGGTGGGACAAAATACCTGACACCCAAAATGAAGGAAGAAAAGGTTTCTTTATCGTACGGTTTTTGGAGGTCTCAGTCCACCACCAGCTGGTTTGAAGGCAGGGTGGCATGGCACTGGGGCAACACTTCAAGGCAGCAGCCAGAGCAAAGAGGGGGCCAGCCTCCACTTCCTAGGGCAGATGTTTCACTCACAAAATCTCTGTGCCCTCCTCTTGCACAGGATGAGGATATTTACAAAGCAAGAACCCTGGCTCCCTGCTGAGTCTCTCAGTTAAACTTCTAAACTTCTTAGTTTGACACAATATATCAGCCATAACAGCTGTCACAATGCTGTCCCTTGCCACAGCACATCCAAAGACCAATGGCATGAAAGCAGGAGTCTAAAAGTTATTCTTTAGAGCCACCCCTCGGGAAGCTTCATGATGCTTTCTTCCCAAGATCAAACCAGAGGCAGGTGATGAAATGAAGATTACACTAATACCTATGGTGGAATTAGGTCAAGGGTATTGTTAATGACTTAGGATGAGTCTGTTTTGTCCTGGAATTTTCATCTTCTCTAACTTCAAAATGGAATGGTTGAACAAGATGACCTTTAGCTTACCTTCTCAAGAATCCTAGAGCACCCTAGAGTCCAGATTCCCCTGAGGCGGCCAGAGCAGAGCCTCCAAAGGCTGGGCAACACCAGTGGTGCCCACGACCGACAGAACACAAGCAATAAATCCTCAGCCTGGACTGGCAGACCAGAGTATGTTGTGGGGACCTCTGAGAAGCAAAGACAGGGAGGGAGGGGTCATGACTCAGAAATACAGATTTGGACAATCAATAATTTCCTTCAGGGGGGGTGGGGGAGAGACACTGAGATTTTAAAACAATGGGCTGTTATTTAAAAAGGCAAAAAGGGGCCTGGCGTGGTGGCACACACCTTTAATCCCAGCACTCGGAAGGCTGAGGTAGGAGGAGCATTGTGAGTTTGAGGCCGGCCTGGGCTACAAAGCTAGTGTGACCCTGCCTCAAAAAACCAGGGCCGGGAGTTTAGCTCAGCGGCTTATGCACCTGTCAGGCAGGCATGAGGTTGTGAGTTTGATCCCCAGTGCTGCAAAAAAAAAAAAAAAAAAAAAAAAAAAAAAAAAAAAAAAAAAAAAAAAAAAAAAAAAAAAAAAAAGCAAAAAGGATATTAGACAAGAATGGAATTTCCAAGGACAGTTGATATAATTTTATTAGTGTTCTTTCTAGAGTAGTTTTAGGCATTTCAAACATTGCACAATGAATAATAGTGATTACTAGGTTTTAGTTATGGTTCCCAGCATCTTATGTGTGAAAATTCAGCTCTTATAACAAATCTGTGGAATACGTTGGGCATATTGATGAACAGAGAGAACACGTTATTGGGAATCAGTTGGAAAGAGGTACAGCATCGGGGGACCTAGGGGAACGTACTAGGAGCCCTGGCACCCCCTCAACACTGGGCATCACTGTGGCCCCTCCAAGCCCTGCACTTCACATCAGTCAGGGAGTCACAGTCTGGAGCGGCCAGGCATGTTCAGAGTCACGGCCAACACCCAGAGATGTCGCTGGAGTGCCTTGCTCCGTGTGTTAGAGCGTGTCCTTCTGACGTCCTTTCATGGCTGTTCAGTGACGTAGCATTTCACAACTCTCAGCAGGCTCTGGTTCTTATTATTTTAATTGTTCTTTCCAACTTGGTACTGGAAACTGCACAAGTAGAGAGGAAGAGGCACTGACCATTGACAGCTGTCACGCAAGGCTGGGCCCCACAGCCTCCACGTTGCAGGCGCCACTTGGTGCTGCTTTCTCAGCAGCCTGGCTCCTCCTCTAGTTATTCCTCTAACATCACGCCTGCAGGGTCACCAGTAACCTCCTTCTTGCCACAGTAGGTATCTCTTTGGTCTGGAACCTACGGACCTTTCTGGAACAGTGGACCAGGGCTAACCAGTGCTTCACCTCCACAGCACACAGCCGGCAGTCTGCCTGCTTCTGTGGACTGCTCTCCTTGGCCTTTCCAGCGGCTGCCTTTGGGGTCTGTGGTGCATGGCACTCTTGCCTGTCTTCTACATTTCCACTCCTGAGTTCCTTTCACTAATGTCTCTTTCTCCTCTTAGCCCCTAACTGCGGCTGTTCCTCCGGGTTCTTTTCTCAGCACAACCCTTTCACTTTTCATTCCTACCCACAGCCTTCACCTCACCCTCACGCACACCCTGCTCTGTGCTGGAATTCCGTGCACTGGGACCTGCCTTCCAGTCTCTAAACCTGCAGTCCCCATCACCAACACCAACCACTCTGCTCAGGATGAGGGTTTTCCCAGCCTGCGCCCTGATCATCGTCTTCATGCTGCTTCACAAATGGATGCTGGGTTCTGTATCTTTTTGACTCACGGCTCTCTGCGTTGTCTCTTCACCGAGACCTGCCCCTCCCTTTCTCTCAAGGACTCAGAAGAACTAGCTCCCTTCTCTACATTTCCATAGCATTCTGCTCATACATTTGGAGTAATTGGAAGATAAGTTCTAGTTACCTGTCGGAGTGTCTGCTCCCTCTTTCTCTCAGTGAGCTCCTGTGGACAGAGACAGGGTATTGTCCTCTGGGGGAGAGTTTGAGGAGCTCTCTAGCCCTTACCGCTCACTTGGATATGCTCTGATTATTAATTTTCCATAGATCAGACTTCACCAAAGAGTGCGTAAATCTATTAAAGGCAAGAGACAGTCTATGTACTCCTGTACGGCTAATAGTATTTACTTATAATAGCAGATATGAAAAAAGAGGCCTCTTGAATTAAACTATTTCAGTTAAGAGCTAAATTCTGTTCCTTCCCCAAAATGATATGTTGAAGCTCCACAGTACCAAACCATGTGACTGTATTTGGAAACAGGGTTTTTAAGGAAGTAATTAAGGTAAAATGAGGCCCCTGCTGGGTCTAAACCCAACATGACTGATGTCCTTATTTGAAGCGGAGATAAGAGCTCAGATGGCAGTCTGAGAAGGCAGCAGAGGGATAAGGGGCCCATCTCCAAGCCACAGAGGGACTTCAGAAGAAACCAATTTGCTGATACCTTGATCTTGGGCTTCCAGCCTCCAGAACTGCAAGAAAATATGTTTCTGTTGCTTAAGTCACTCGGTTTGTGATGTTTTGTTACAGCAAAACTAGCAAACTAATATGGTACTTAAATGTCAATTACTAGTTTTAGTGGCAAGGAACAATGTGTCCTTTGGACTCAATGCTTAATAATAATACTTTTCTACTCATATTTGTAGAAATGGTCAAAATCAAACAATGAGTTTAATGGATAGGCTGCTTAGTCACCTAATCTTAAGCCATCAGAGATAATTGACACTAGAATCAGATGATTCTTTTATTTATGTCTCATTTTCTTTTCCTTCTTCAAATTCATCCTTCCCTTCTTCCTTCCTTCTCTTCTTTTCGCTCCTTTTTCTCTTCATCTTTGTCCCCATTTGTGCAAAAGATGAGCAGGGATCTGCAATTTAAGTCACAATGCAGACTGTATTGACTGTAGGACAAACTGGATATTTGGGCTCTGAAAGACTAGCCGCTTGATAGCAAGGAGATAGGAATGCCATGTTCAATTTCTGCCCAAAGAGGTCCTGCATGTGTAACCGAGGCAGAGACTGAATTATCGCTTGGGTTTCACAAAAGAACTGTCCAGGTGTGTACGGGAGCAATCTTTTGAACTGCGCTTGCTGTTAACAATCTGGTTTCATATACCCAGATGATTAGATGTCATAGACATCAGAGGAAGGTCAATAAAATTCAAGCTTTAAACTTTGACAATAATTTGAGCTGAATAATAGTTGAATTTCAGAACTGAGCTGTCATGGTGAGAGCCATTGAAGAGGAATAATTATCTTATAACTCAGTTACTATCCTGCTGAACTTACAGTAATTTCCCTTACCCCATTTCTAACTCACGAGCCCATGCTCAGCAACATTGTTTTTTATGTTCTATTATGTATATATTTACATTCATAGATAAACAAATAGCAAAACATTACATCCATGGCCAAGTAAATTATAAAATATGTTTAAATATACGTTCAAGGTAGCTAATGGAAAGATGGTACAGGTGACTGAACCAGCTAAAATTACATGATCTGAGAAAAAGTACTAAAGAACCATTCACATATTTTGAAAAGCCGACTGTGGAGAGATGTTAACAATAATTACTTTTTTCAGTTTAACAAATAGGACAATGAAGCTATTTGTTTCTATTATTTTTGTAGAATAAAATTTTTATCTTACTTCTCTTGAATAATACCATATATTTTTCTTCTTAATCCATAGCAACAATGTGGATCACTTTGTTAATGAAAATTACATGCTACCTAATAGTTTGTGATCTAATAAAAATAAGCTTCTTGTATATTTCATCAAATGTAGTTGCAGTTACTAAAAGATACTAACATACTAAAGATAAGTTTAAACCAAAGCAATTTAGCTACATCAAAATAGTGAAAAATAAATCAAATGATAATTTCTCTTATGCCAAGTACAGTTGATAGTTGTTTTAGGGAAATTTCTCGAAAGTTGAGACTGGGTAAAGAATGACAATGTTTCTACCAAGAGAACAAACTTTTTCAAATGATAACAATAAATGGAGAAGTGCAGAGAGACAAGAGATGATTAAGAATTAATGAGTAGAATCTCATGCATGATGATCTATCGCCTCCTTCACTATTAAAATAAGTATAAAACAAAAGGTATGAAAAATCTTAAACCAACTATAAAAATAAGGAATAGGTGGCAGTTACATGGCAGGAATGTCGAGGAGTTCCTGCTAACTGAAGCTCATGCTGGAGTGAACAGAGCACTACACTGTTTGGGAACAAAATGGTGGCAGAGAGCCCTTGGTGCCTTTGTCTCTTCGGTGAGAGCCAAAGACACATTTCACACCTGCTGCCTTCCAGGCAAACAGATGCCAGTGGCGATGAAATGGATCCAGGTTTTCTGTCTGGCTTTTGTGCCCAATGGGGAACCTCCCACAGCATGGAGTTGCAGTACTTGGGAGTCGCCAATACTCCGTTGAGGCTGTTTGAGCTGCCACACATGATAGTTTATTTTGTATGGGATTTTTCTCCTTCATTTATGTTAGAACTGAAAGACACAGATAGCAACACAAATCTCTGACAGAAGCCAGCCAACCTCCTTACTTGGTTAAGAGCTGATAATATAGGTTGAGCATCATTGATTGAAAAATGATCTGACATCTGAAATATTTCACGATCTGGATTTTTTTGAGTACTTACATGACACAACAAATGACAAATCTGAAGTATTTATCTGGAATATTTAGTTATTTGACTTGAGAGAAAAGATGAAAGAAGCAAGACCTATAATAAATGTAAACAAAGCAAAATAGTGAGTCCCTCCTGAAAAACTAGAACAATGGCCTCTAATAGAAATGTATTTACTGCAGTAAGTAGAAGATATGTATCCCCAGCGAGACTCAAGAAGTCCCTGCAGTCATGGTGGCATTCAAAAAAAGTGATGAAAACTTCGGAGGATTACCCAGAAATGAGAATCAAATTTATCAAATTAAAACTTCAGTGGCATCAGTGAAGAGGAAGTTGGGCATTGCATTCAATAAAATTAGTGAATTAGAAGACAAGTCAATGTGTGAAATTCTCCAGAAAATCAGAAGATAAAGGCACAGAGATGAAAACAAGATCAATCATGGAAGACCAAGCCAGTGAAAAGTCTGTGTATGGGAAGAATCCTAGAGGCATGAACAGGGAGAGCGGAAAAAATAGAGGGAAATGTGATTGACAACAATGAGAAAGATACAGGGCTTAGATGTGTGAGCGAATACTGTTTTCAGCAAACATCATGGAAAGAATACCAAGCAGGTATAACTCGGTGGGATACCCCAATTGCAGAATATACAGGCAGAATGGTGTGCATTCAGGAAATATTAATGGAGGCTGCTGTGTGTGGTCTGTAAAGATGTGAACTTCCAAGAGACACAGGCTGGCGTTCAAACAGCTCCACATACACAGAGTTCTGGGTCTCAGGGTGATGTCTTTAATCTCTCTAAGCCTTAATTTTTCCAACTCTAAAGTGAGGGTAACAACGAATACTTCATGGAGGCTTTTGTGATGATGAAATATGTTCCTACTTTATAAATGAAGCAAAAAAACAGCAAATACAACTCCAGCAATAACCAAAGGTAAAACAGAAATATGAGTCATTAGTTTAAATGCATTTGTAATATTTGTTGTTTATAATAGCTTTTTCTTTTGAAAAAGACTTTTTCTAACACAGATTAAATTTAGAAATGAAAAGATATAAGATAGATAGTGTGCAAATGCAGATTGAATTAACAGGAACTGGGAAAGAAGACAGCAAATTAATACTGGTTTTACAATATTTGCTAATACTTACACTTCTGTGCCACTTTACTGGGTTATCTTTACACAGCAAAAATACACATTTAAATATTTTAAGATAAATGCTCATAAAATTAACAGAAGTATTAATCCTTTTATATCATCAGTGATGCATATGACAAATTAATCAATAGAAATAACCAAGATAATATACTACAAAAGAGATCACAAGAAAGGATAGTAGAAAAAAGCATACAGAAGGTCAATGGTAATGGAATGTTAATAATGTCAACATTAAACCATTATGTTAAAAAGAAAGGACTATCAGACTAAGTTAAATCACAAAAATCTCATAATATGTTGCCTAAAAGGAACACAAAGATTAAATGACCTCCAAAAATAAAATATACAAGGATCAACAAAGGTGTAGCCAGCTGGAAAGAAAAGCAACAAGAGGTCGCAATATGCGTCCTAGAATGCAAATTTGAAAGATAAAAGTGATAAGAAATGGGACAAAGGAGGCCATTTTAAATATTGCCAGGTTTGATCATAAGGATTTCATCTGATAAATAATATAGCATCAAAATATATACAAGTGCTGACATTTTAAAGGAGAAATGAGTCAAAATCCAGCCACCCGCGGACACTGCATGCCTGCGCCGCTTTGTTAACCCCTCTTTGCTGAGTTCCAGGCTGCGGTCCAGGCACGGCGCTGACCAGCTGCTCCCAGCCACGCTCTCCCTGCAGCAGCACCAGGAAGGACTGGGCTCCCATTTGGCTCCAGCGATTCTCTTTGGAGCCGCCACTCTTGTGTCAGTCACCTGGTGGGGCCCTCTGTTGCTTGGGGTTTTGTTGTGGCATGGATGAGGCCTCCTTCCTCCCTCTGGCCTGTGGTTAACCGCAGGAATATGAAGTAATGCTGGCTGTGGCAACATTTCTGTCATCTTGGTTAAAAATAAAATACGCTTACCGATTTTCATAGCAATCAGACCTAAGCCCCCAGGGTAAGACGTCTGAAGAGCAGGTGCCATGACAGACTCCAGTAAGGCCCTCTCTTTGGTGGTAGAGGTAAAGGTCATTGGTATCCAGAATCTGAACTTCTGGGGAGCTCAGTTCATTAAGTCTGCAGGTGTCTCTCTCTGGCGTCCTCTGTGTCTCTGTCTCTGTCTCTTTGTCTCTCTCTCTCTGTCCCCCTCCTGTACTCCTGAGGAACATTCATAAAGTCTAAAAGATAATCATTTAGTAATTTGAAAGCATTGCCTAAGAAGGAAGACAAAATATCAGTATTACTTGCAAAGGATATCGTCTACCTAAAAAACCTTAAATAATCAACTGAAAACAAAAGCAGACCTATTAGAAACACTAAGAATGCCCAGTGCTCAGTTCACAGCCTGCACAGGTATACCAATTAATACGGCAAACTAACCAGCGGTGCAACATAATAAACACAAACCACAGAGCACAATGTCAAAGTGTGAGGATAAACTTACCGTAGCATGTGGGCCCGGGTGAGGCCGTGTGGGGAGCCGTACTGAGCAACAAACAGGACTCGGAAGATGGGCAGCTGCAATCAATGCTATGAAGCGCTATGTTCTCCCCAGTCAAAATATCAAATCTGGCACTTAAAAATGTTGCAAAAATGATTTTAAAGTCCATTAAGAAAATTCATAATGTAATAATGTGAGAAATAGCCATAAAATATGTGGAGAAAAATATAAAGGAGTCAGCTATTCTGGGAATTAGACCCTCTCATTGTTGAGGGTAGAATAAGAACATGGATTCCAAGGGGGTTCATTGTGTGTATGTTTTAAAATATTATACTACTATTAAAATAATTTTCCTTTGAGCTGTAATTCTACATATTGGCATGTATTCACTTACAGGAGTAAATGTAAAAAGGTAAATAGAAAGATAGGAACATAGAATATTTACCACGGTTAGGTCAAAACTGGCAAAAATTTGCAAATAACTATTAATGGGATCCATAATTAAATTATGGAAGAGTCACTCCTAGTCATTAAAAATGACACCATAAATTCATATTTGAAAAAGACATATGTCTATTACAAGTCAAATGTAAAAATGCAACTAACCAGCAAACGGGATCCAAATAATATAGGCATATACACTTAGCAGATTATGGAAAACATGCTTTTCAGAGTGACTTTCTCTAGCAAAAAGATGATCAATGCGTAATAATCTTGTCTATGCCTTTTTTCTTTATATATTTTTTGCTTAATAGTGGGAGTTTTGTGTGTTTATTTTTGCTTGTTTGTTTCTGTACTGGGAATGGAGCCGGAGCCTTGGAATCCAGCTCTCTCCCCAGGCCTTTTTAAATGTTGTGATGGCGTCTGGCTAAATCATCCAGCTGGACTCGTACTTGTGATCCTCCTGCCTCAACATCTGAGAGCTGGGGTTACAGATCTGAGCTACCACCTTTGGCTTTTCTAAGTTGATTATGACAAAGAATTGAATATTACTTTTTAATATCAGAAGAGTAATACAAAAAGCTATTTCCATAAAAAGAGGAAAGAAACCAAAGTGAGTCCTAATTCTACTATCACCTCCTGTACTTCGTGCAGAAGGAAATAATGTGCTACGGAAACAGAATGATTCAAAATAGAAAGGAAAAGTTGGACTCTCTTCCTGTTTTAGCCAAATGTAATTATAGATAATGATGTCTTGTGCGTTTTTCGAATGTTGGCAAGTGTATACACACACAAGTGCACGCTCATCTCCCTGTGCGTGTCTCATGAGCAAGTTTTACGTGCTAACACTCTTCTCCTTGCTCTTTTTACTGACTACACCTTAGTGACCTTTTCCCACTTGGGGAAGTGTGACTACAGTACTCCTCTGCTTTACCACTGTCTGTCCTTCTCTTATGCGTGCACCACGATTTAATTTGGCACCATTTAGAGATATTTCTATCTTAAAATTATTGCCATCAATATATTTTAGAAGTATTTGTAATAAATTCAAAATGGTGAGATCTGAAACAAAGAAAGTCGTGCTTTGAAAAATTGACATGTAGCAGCAAAATGCTCTACAAAAGTGCAACTAGGTATATATCAGGAAATTTGAGAAAGTGTGTATGCATTTGCCAAAACTAATTATAATAATAGTTTATTTCTTATTAAGTTACTGAGAAAAGGTTGTTTTTATTTGTATTATTTTAATTGAATAGTACATTTGTTTCTTGTCTTTGCTGATCATTTATACTTTTCTTTCTATAAATATATAACTGGTTCGTTTCTCTGCTGCCTTACTTACCTTATTCATTAATTGTATTGAACTCCTAGTGTGTTCTAGTATGTTCAGTTGGTTTTTTTTTTTTCAGTAGTGGAGAATAAACTATACATTGAGCTACATGTCCAACTCTCTTTTAATTTTTTTAAATTTTGAGATAGGGTTTTGCTAATTTGCTAAATTCCCCACATTTGAACTCCAGATCCTTCTGCCTCAGCCTTCTAGAATGTTGGCATTCCAGGTATGCCCCACTGTCCTCAGCTTCACTTGATCTTTCGAGTCATCTTTACACAATGTTGTTGAGCTAAATGTCTTATCCCTTACCCATTTCTCTGATTTTGTGTTTCCTGGTAGTTTTAAATTTTGCTTCATATGGATTCTACAAATTGTTCAAGTAGATTTTAAATCATTTTATTTTAGGAGATGGCATTGTAAATTTTATCTTCTAATGATTATATTTTATACATATGGACATTTTATTTTACTATTAACTATAAATTTGTTAAATCTCTTGGTTTTTATTAGGGTTTATCAGGACTGTCTTGAGTTTTATGAAATAACAACTATATATCATTCACGAAATCACAGAAACATTTTTTAATTTCAGTCTTATCCAGGTACTGCTATCTTCTTGTCCACTAATTGCATGGGCTTGTATGTGTTTAAAGATAAATGTGGAAATAGTGGATATTCCTGTGTTGTCTCTAACATGAAGAATAAGGCTTTTAGGGGTTCCATTAAGAAGCATATTCCTGGTTCTCTGTATCTTCTCATTAAACTCCATCTCCAGATATATATACCCATATATCTATATCTATATATTTATTTATTTCTAGTACTAAGAAGTGTACACCTAGTTCTACTGAGTTAATGTTTTACCCTAGGTTATAAGTGAGATATGGAACTAAAACTGTAGTCTCTTTTCCTGCCAGTCAGTGACTTTTCCCAGAAATAGTCCTTAGAAAATCTCCTGCTCGCCATATTCTAAACACCTCATGCTTCCCCTCTTTGGGTCAAAATCTGCCCCCATGCCAGAATTCTTACTCTGACTTCAGTCCAGATGGCAGCAAATGCAGTTACATGTTAAGAATACAAAAACCTAACCAGCACTTTTTGTACCATGACTGGGAATTAAGCATTTTAAGTGCCAAGCTTGAGCATTATGCTGATACATAGAAGGAAACCTTCATGGAGTTTCTTTCCAGGGAAAATTGCCTTTCTATACATTACTGCCTCATCACTGTCAAAGCGGGTAGCTCCCATGAATAAATTCAAGGGCATACATATACTTTTCTATTTTTTTTCTTTCTTTTTTTTTTTTTTTTTTTTTTTTTTTTTTTTTTTTTTTATATTCCAGGATTTTTTTCAACTTGTGAGAGTAAGACTTTTTAAAATGTATACCATCTGTCCATATTTGAAATCCAGTTTTGGGAAGAAGCCTAGCTTGTTGTTGTTATAATGATAAAACAGGCCAATTTCTGTGTCAGGTCCAGGCTAAATTGAAAGTATGTGCAATTCCCTCTGGAGGCAATTATTTCTCGTGTAAGCCTTTTAATAACGCCTGCGTTTTGTGCTCAAATAAGCTGATCAATAGTAGCGCTGGGAGCTAATCTCACCTATGCCAATCTCTTCTGAATGATTCATATGGATAAATTACAACTAAAAAGACATGCTAAAGTGTCCATCCTCCCAGATCCTGGGGGCGGGCACAGAAGAGAGGTCATTAGGAAATCGAGCTTTACTCAGACTACTGTGGCCCCTAAGGAAGACACAAACCACACGGAGACACGGGCCTCTTGAGCAGGGAAGGCTTACCCCAGGCCCCTTCGTGCTCCTCGCCCCAGGTGGCCATGGACACATGCGTGGCCATCTCGGGGCTGTGGCTGAGGAGTACTGCAGCGCTAGGTGCCCTGTCTCTTGCCCGTTTCCCTGGGTCCGCCCACCCCAGTGGCTCCTTGGCATCCTTGCCTTTTGGTCGCTAGCTGTCCACACCTCCTTGGGACAGCCCTGTGGTGCAGGGTGGGTAGGAGGCGAAACTGTGGGATTTCAGTGTGTGAAAAACAGCTGTCTGTTATGACTAAAAAGTGTTCAGGCCATCACAGTAAGCCAGCAAACACAGGGCTAAGTTGAGATACCCCAGCTGGCTGCAAGCTAAGTCTTGTGAGACTGTGGCATGACCCCAAACTACATAAAACAGTTTCAGTATTTAAGTAATGCAGGAACCAGCTCTCCTCCTTCTCCCCCAGCTCCTACCCTAGGGACATCAAAGGAACACAGTTTTTCTAACAAAACCTACCAGCTACCTCCACTATATAAAAGGAGGTGTTGTTCTGGCTGAAACAGAGAAAGGTTGGGGGCTCCTTATTAGATCAGTCTTTCCCTTGGGTTCTGTCCTACAGGGAGACTTGGGTCAAGTCCACCATGAGATAAAGGATTTTCAGAGGGATGAAATAGCTGCTGAGGTTTGTACCTGGAATGCCAAGGTGAAGCTTGAACCTGTATCTGTTGGTTCTCGAGTCTGTGTTTAATCGCCAGAACACGTGGAGTAACGGCGCTGCAGCAAACTGCAGTAGAATAGAGTGGGGTTTGCTGTTTGTGAGTGTGCAAAAGTACCCATTCCTGAGCCTCCTCTAGGACTCTGCCTGCAGGATGCAGCTGGGTGACTTGTAGAGGTATATTAGTCTCCACCTGCTCAGAACTGGCCTCATTTTAACACCACTAAAGCAATAAAGAATTCCTGGATTGACCGTCACAACTGCCTTTCAACTCCTGGGGACCTGTGGAGCGAATGGGTACTGGGGGCTGTGGTTGGTCCACCAGTTCAACTGCACATCGGTTAGCGTTGTACTTCCTCTGCAAAGCCTCCAGCCTCTCAGCCCTGTCTGCTGTGACCTCGAGAAAGAGGGGTCTGTAAACTGTCAAGGGAGGGAGAAGGGAGGAGGTCAGTTACACTAGGACATTTCAAAGGAATCCCTGTTGTGAGGCGCCCTCAGCACCTCCCATCAGCCCTCTCTCCAGGGACCGGAGCGTCCGCCGAGCTGTGAGGTTAATCAGGGCTGTCTGCGGTGCCCATGTGTCCTCTGTCACTCTCCTGCGGAAGCTGTCTTCATCTGCCTTGTCCCGTGCAGACGGCCTGCCCAGCATGAACTAACTCGGTTCCACATGCTCCACTTGTTGTTAGATCCTAATGTGCTTGACATGTTTATACCGCCTGTCACATTTCCTCTCCAGCTGAGGTTAAGATGCATGGGGTTCACAGAGGCTGTGATATCCGCCAAAGGACTATTGGGGTTCCCGACCTGGACTCAAACAGCCCCACCATCAGGGGAAGCTTCAGCAGCTACATCATCCTGAGCAGCTTCTTCCCAAGAAAGCTGGAAAGGGGAAAATTCCTGGTGCTCAGAGTTCTCCTCTGTTCTTAAGCTCACAGAGTTACAAGCACATGCTGCCACAAGTAAATACATCTGCACACGCACGAGCAGATGTATCAGTGAGTGCCTCGATAGTTAGCTGATAGTGTCTGCTCGACAAGGAATGGCAAACTAAATTGGCGCAGCATAGTTCTGGGTGTGTGACGGCATTTACTGAAGATTTGCTGGGATTTACTGGGTGTTATGGATTAAAAACTGGTGCTCAATTTAGCACCAGCTGAATTACATCAGCCTGGTGCTGAGTATAGATGGTTCACCTGAAGAAAGTTACCAGCATAAATAGAAATGTGGAGAAGAGTGAGGCATTGTGGGTTCTTTCAGGAGTTGCTGTTACAGGCCCATGGTTCTCCCAGAGGTGCGTGTCATGCTGGCTTCCCCAATATGGATTCGGCCATTATCGTCGGAGGAGCTCGGGACCTCATCAATGACAGTGGCTATGGTTCACGTTGCGGGAGCTCTGCTCCTCACATTGAGCATCACTTCCTGGCTCCGGAGGGGAAGATGTGTACCATTTAATCTCCAGGAGAAGCTTGTCACAGTGGGCTTCCTGACCTGTACTCGACTGTTCTCATCATCAGAGGAGCACGGGACCTCGCTGTCGCTGAGGATGGCTGTGGTGCTCATCAGGGCAGCCCTGCTCCTTATTTTGAGCGTGACTTCTCGGCCCCAGTATAGAACCCTCAACCTACTGCACAGCTCCTTCACCCCACTGGCATAGGCTTTCTAGCTTCCACCACTGACCTTGGGCCTTCCCAGCACAGAACCATAAAATAGACTGGCAAGACTCCTTATCATGGGCTCTTAGATTACCAGTTGGATCTGTGGGAAGCATTGTCATGCATTCTGAGTCTTCAGCTGGACTTATGCAGGACACTGCTGTGGGATCCAGGCCCTTGGCTGAATATCCTGGGTCTTAGTGTTGTGGACAGATTTCCCTGTACTTTCTTGTGTTTAACTCTGGGTGACCATCATAAAACAGTATTACAAATTCTGTGTTCTGTATGCAGTTGTTCTCCCTGTAACCCCTGACTATAACACTGGGTATGAGTTGCAGCAACCAATGGGCTTCCCGCCTACATGGAATAAAAGGGAATGGAGAAGGAAAGCTCACTCCTGTTTCTCTGGCCAGGGGTGGGGGAGAGGGCTCCATGTGTCACTTTCACCTTGGATGACTTCAGCTGGCTTCCAGTGCAGACCCTTCAGCCTCCTGATACAGACTCGCATGGGACACTGCAGGGAGCACCAGGCCTTCGACTGCGTCCTTCAGGTCTCCAGAGCGAAGATGGACCTCTCAGCCTCTCACACACCTGATCCTGTGGGTGTCCGCTGTAAGCCAGTCTCGTGGATTCTTACATGTTGGTAGATCTTGCATTAAACCTATTTTTCTAATAAGCACCAACCGATACAGGTGTGTTCATGCCCATTCCTACATATACATATTTACATAATGCACACAAATGTGTGTCATGAAATAAGAAATAAATCACTTTCCACAGTGACCTGAATTACACAAATTCAGCCATACTACTTGATGATACTAATTTGGTTGAGAATGGCAGTGGTATTGTGGTTATGTAGGAAAATTTCCTATTTTTAAAGACATATATTGAAGTATTTAGTAGTAAAATGTCATGAGTTCTATAATTTACATTTAAGTGCATATGCAAAATTATATAGATGAAATAAATATAGCAAAGTACTACAAATTATGGAATTTTTATTCTATTATGCTCTTTGAGTTTCCATATATTTCATTTTTTTCTTAAGGTTAAGTAAAGGAGAGAATTCCGAATCTGCTGGCATTCTTCCTTCCTGCTATGTGTGTGAACTTTGCTGCTTGAGACTTGGCCTTACATGTGTAGCTCTGGCATCCTCAGGGAGCGGGTCAGAAATACAGAGTCTCGGGCCTCCTGCCAGAGCTACCGAGTAAGAACGCGTTTTAACAAGGTTCCTAGGAGATCTGTGTGCGTACTTGTGAGGGACTGTGTCTCCTCAAATGTACACCTTAGCCAGGTATGGTGACTCAGGCTTGTCACTGTAGTACTGTGGAAAGGTGATGCAGGATTAACAAGTTCTAACCCGGTCTGGGAAGCTGAGTGACTTAGTGGGACCCTCAGTGCAAGGCCCTAGTTGAATCGCTGGTACCGCAAGACCCCATGTGACGGCATCTGGAGAGGGTCCCTTTGGGAGGTGACAGGTTCTGATAAAGTTCAGGGGCGGGGCCTAGTGATGAGATTAGTGCTTTTATGAAGAGGAGGAAGCGACCGGAGCTCTGTGTCCTTCACCACGGGAAGAGCGTGAGCGATGTGCCGCCCAGACGCAGCCCAGGGAGGGAGCTCTCCCCACAGAGCGTGCCGCAGCAGCAGCCTGGCCTTAGACGTCAGAGTTCCTCCCAAACAGTGAGAAAATGATTGTTTGAATTCCGCAGCTTGTGGTATTTGTTATGGCAGCCAGAGTAGACTAAGATCTCACACTGGAGAAGCACTGGTTCTGCACAACAAAAGCCCACCTCCTTGTCGTAGCAGACACAGCCTTTGATGACAGCTCTCCTATCCATTCATGTCGCCTCCTGGCTTGTCTGGACTCCAGAAAAGTGGTGGCCAGCTTGTCCTGAGCCCTTACTGTCCACCAAGCATGCTGTAAGCATCGTGCGATTACCAAACAGGTAACTTGAGCACCTCTGCGGGTCTCTAAGAAGCTCTTTCTGTCAAAAGTCTGTCTCTTTGTGTTCAGCGACTGAACTCTGAATTTTTTTAAAGAATTGAACTGTTTTATCTAATTCTTCCTTTGCCCCTCAACAGATTCAGGTCCTCTGTATTTCTGTAACATCTTGTGCTTATTTCTGATTAGAGCATTGCCATCTGATAGTATTATAGTCTACTCTCATTTCTTTACTACCCCAGACTGAGTTTCATGGTGTGAAACTTTAAAAAACCTAACTTTTATCTTAGAAGTAGTTGTTCAAGTTACAAGATCTAAGCATAAAAAATGATCAGACAATGAAACAATGACAACATAAACTATTCTTTTTGATGGACCAACAGATAGGTAATATATTAACTAGTGTTGGTTTCTTACTTTTTTAAAAAATTCTGTATTATTTATACCCTTTTCTCTGTTTTGTTTTTAAAAGAAAAACATCTTATTTTTAAGTGATCGTCATACTACTGAGAACTTTATAGGCTTATAGGTGCTTAATAAGTGTTTGCTTAGTAAATCAATAAATCAATGAAGCCATGTAATATACACTTGCAAACTGATACAATTATGTAAGTAAATGCAGCATGCAAATGTCGAGACCTGCGATAGAGTCTGGTTTGCCATGGAAAAGGAAAGGGGCCATGTGTACTGTCAGCAGGCAGATCTGAGAGCCAACCCACTGACCTGAGACTGAAAAGGAAGCGTCCAGCCCCGGCCCCAGCTCTGCAGCCGCGCCTCAGAATCCTCCTGGGAAGCTTTAATACTCCTGATACCTGGATCCTCCTTCGCCCATCATAAATCATAATTCCGCATGCTTTTCCCAAAACATTTGAGACAATTCAAGCGTGAGCAGCGATGACAACCTCTCTTTACCTGAAGTAAGTTTCAATATCCTGACCAATGAAAATAATTTCTATTGTTGAGTAACTAATGAGAACTTTATTCCCCCAGAAAGGTTCGGATATTAAACTTTGGTATTCACACTCCGTATTTTCTAATTTGCTGCTAAAAGCAAAGACTTTTTAAGGTCTGAAGTTCGAGGCCTCCTCTCCCTAGTGTGAGCTTTGGCACGGAAACGCTACGGGCTTGTTGGTGGCCTCCGTGGCCTTCTGTCTTCCTCTGAATGTTGCTCTATTGCTCAGAGATTTGGGGAGCGTGCTGCCGAGCCTCTGAGTTAAATTCCATGTCACTTCATTTGCTAAGCCGGACAAGAACCTTCTGGGAGCTGATGGCTCCGTTTCTGTCCTCTTTGTCGTCTCGCTTCCTTCTGCGGGGATATTAAATCTCAGAGCTTCTCAGGTACGGACCTTTTCTCTCCATTCCGTGTTGCTTCTGTGAGTCGCATCGCTGCAGCTTTGCTTTTGATGACCATCAATTGGCCGATAACTGCCTGAGTCTGTTTCATAAGGGTCTTGTAGCAAATTACAGAGAATGGTACTACTTAAAACAGCAAAAATATATCCATCCTCTCCTTCTGTGGCAGACAGAAGTCTGAAATCCTGGTGTCTGCAGGGAGGTGCTCTTTCTGCAGCCTCTCCCAGAGGGTCCTTCCTGTCTATTCCAGCCCATTGTGGCCCAATTTCTCTTTGACTTGCAGCCGTAGGGTTTTGGTCTTGTTGGCCTTCTCTCCTCCTGCGTCCTAGACTCCATCTTCCCTTTTTGTTAGCAGGTGAACCAGTCTTATTAGACTAGGAGCACACTCTACCCGACTCTGACTGCATCTGAACTAATCACATTGTCCATGACTCTTTCCCAAAAAGCGACACTCTGAGTAAAAAGAAGTTGATACTTAAATGTGTTTGGGGGTACACTGTTCAACTCCGACCACACCTGAATCTCCATTTTGTGCTTATTTCTTGACTCTGAATTCTAGCCTACCTGCTGGACACCTCCATATGCAGTTTGCTAGGAAGCTAGGAAAAAGACGTAGCATTTTCCATCTTCCACAGTTATCCACTTTATAGAATGCTATATTCCAATCCACTTGGTGTGCAAAGTAGGAACGCGGTTGCCATCCTATATCCACTCTCTTCTTAATGCCGATCATTCAGAGAATAAATTCAGAAAATCCTAGCACTTAAATCACCTCTCAAACGTGCCCACTTCTGACTTTGTATTCATATTCACAGTTACTTTCTACTGGGATCTAACCATGCTTCTAACTGGACCTGCTACAGCAGCTCTCTACCTGGTCTTCTATGTCCAGGATTGCCCTTACCACCCCACCTCCCACAGAATATGGAGAATGAGCCTGCAAAACATAACTTTTATTAGGCAGTTTTTCTAGTATGATCTTTTAATATTTTTCATTTCTGTGGTATAAATTTCCAAATCCCCAGTATGGTTTTAGATAGCGTGGTTGATGCCGTACTGCCCTATTGGACGGTGGGCTGTGCCTCTCACTCATTATTCCCGCTCTCCCCCCGCCAGTCACTCTGTCTTTCCAAGGTTCCTGGAGAGCTCATGAACTTTCCACTATGTAATAGCTTCATTTTCTAAGTGTTTTCCTTCCTACTCCTTCTTTGCCCTGCTAGACCTTATTCAGCCTTTGAACAGCAAATGACATTTCATTTTCCCCAAGCAGTTTTTCTTAATGCCCAATGTTTTGTGCAGCTCATGGAAGACACTTTATAAACATTCGTTCAATAAAATGTTGAATTAGCCCTTTCTTTATCTACAGAACTGAAGTATACTTTTCTGGAATAGCCAGAGGCAACCACTCCAGAGAGGACACTGAACAAGGAGAGAGGTTAGTGAATGGCAAACAAGAGTACTGCCTTGTATGAATATTCTGAAATTTTTATGTCTTTGCTCTCTTTTAAAGTGAATGTTCGGCTCCAGCAGCAGCCAGTGAGTCATCATGACAGCTTCTGTCTAGGTGGCACAAGCAATGACAGATCTCGGGAGGTCTCTCTTCCTCGTGTCGGACCTTCGCAGGGAAAGCAGCAGGTGGGGCTGTTTGGGTCAAGGTCCCACCCTCCCTCTGGACAGCAAGGTTTACAATGAATAATCTTAGAACCCTGGGCCATAAGAACTTGTGCGCTGTGGTCAAGTACAGACGTGGATTACATGAAGATAGATCTATTATGTAGTTGGATAGATACAGCCATGTGTATTTAGCATTAATACCATCAGGTCAATAGCTGCTGGGTTTTCTCAGTGTGCAGAGTGCTTTTGCATGTGTTCCCTTCACTGATTCCTACTGCAAACATACGGAAAGAGTTACTATTTTCCCTGCTATACATTTACCAAATTAATACTCAGTATAGGCAACTAGCATACCATCCAGAATATAGTTGGAATGGGATGTTTGTAGCACAGCTTGAGAAGGAACCCAGGTTTTCTAAACATCAGACAACTGTTCCTCCCTCTCCCTCTGTCTTCAATGGGGTAAAGAGTTTGGCGTAGTTGGGTGGTCTGGCTTGATGCTCTTCCTATAGCTTCCTCCAGACAAACAGTCCCAAGGCCTGCTTCTAGGAGTCCCTTCAATTCAGTGCCATTCATACTGGAACCAGTTAATTATGATGGGGCACTTCATATATGTCCACTTTCTCAAGTACCTGCTTTGTACCTATTAACTCACTACATAAATTTGGTTTTGAACTATTATTGCCTCCACTTTACAGATGAGGAAACTAGAACCCAGAGAAATTTAGTGACATTACCAAGGCTATGTATGAGTTTTAGATCCAAGTGTCAAATTCAGTCCTTCTGACTGTGGAGCCTGGAAGACTTAGCCATTAAATCACATCGTTCTCTAGTTCATGGTTAGCCAACTTTCTCTGCTTTACCGTCTGTGCGTCACTGCCCCCCTGCTCAGGTTTTAGTTGGATCTGTTTTTCTCGTTCTCTTTGTCTCCCTGTGATAGAGAAAGGAAAACAATTAAATTTTTTTTCTTGGATTAAAAAGAAGTCTTTATAAAAAGGTTCTTATGATATTCTTGTAGGATATTAGTACTTACTCACTGGTAGTATTTATTGGGTGCTTATAATAATTATGCTAAGCAAACAAATTAGCTAAGTTAACTTCTTGCTAAAGCTCATTCCAATGAGGTGTACAAGAGAAAATGAATTCTTCTACTTGCTGTTTAACTGAATGAGAATTCAGAAGGGGAAAGATCATCCTAACAGGGATAATTAAAAGAGACATCACCTAGACATCACATTTAAAGTGTACTCACCAGCACACATACATTCTTGCTGCTGAAGACCTATGTGCAGAGGTTGAATTCAAGACTGATTTCAAGGTGGGTTACTTTAAATAAAAGCAGTGAATACTTGTGATTGAGAACTGCAGCAACACCTTTAAAATGCTCATATTTCTGAAATAATGAGCTACTTTGCAAGATGACAGATTTAAATGGTGAAGCGTACACTTCAAAATACTTACTGTCTAGGCAAGCTTGTGATGTTTCTACAAATGGAGTTTTCACAGTCTGGGGAGAATTGGGAAGGGTATCTTGAGCACTTCACAATTTTAACAAGCACTTTATATTGCAAAGTTCTTCATAATCTCTTTGAGTAATTGTTCCTTCCAACAGCTCTGTTATTCCCATTTCACAAATACGGTAACTGATGCAGATAGAATAAAAGGAATATTTTGAAGCCATTTCTTAGTCAGGAATTGCTGGGAAATCAGACTTGCTGTTAAAAAGTTGGTCCAGGTAGCTCCTAGCAGGAGCTCTGAGGTAAGAGTCACTGCTGTGTAGGGTTCTGGCTGAATCTCCTCTACTGCTGTTGGCCCTTCAGACTCCAAAAATCCAGAACGGGAGGAGTCAATGCAAAAGCCACCTGGCTTCTTTTTAGTCTATCAACTAATATGTCAGCTCTTTCCAATCCTGTAGTTTTGGAGGAGTTGCATGTTCCTTCTTTCAGACATCAATAGCTATTTGGTGAGCATGCCCATTGGATCTGCATTCAGTCTTCTAAACAGAAGGTGACTGGGGACCTATCTCTGTACCTTGTCACCTGACTCTCGCTGCCCCCTCAATGATCCTCACAGTACTTTACACCTGAATTGTCCCAACTCATACACAGTCTGGATGTCGAGTGAAAGGTGAAATTGTCTAGTTTTATTGATCACAGTTCTAAAGATGTCATAAACCCTAGAACAGTGATGGCAAACCTTTTAGAGATGCATACCAAGATGCAACTCAAAACTCACTTATTCATCTCCAAGTGCCTACACTACAATTAAGCCTGAATATTGAGGTTTTAGTTTAGAAAAACAAAACAAAACAAACAAACAAACAAAAAGAAAAAACAGCTCACACATTAACATCTTCTGTCTTAAAAGAAAAACAACATGTGTCCCATAGGCTTGCCACCGCTGCCCTAGAAGATATTTACCTAAATGTGATCAAGCTTTAATTATCTGTGATCTATCCCATTATCCAAAGCCCAAGGTGAGCTCCCCTTCTGGGCCAGTTCCTTCTCTGATCTTCAACACTTGGAATTAGTACTGTGCAGGCTTCCATTTCCCTCTAATTCCATTTAGCACTTGTTTGAACGTTCAGTCTTTGTGAAGTCCAGGGATGTTCTGAGAATAGTGCATCATAGCTTTTTTGACTCTGTTCTTATTTCTTTAATGCTCTGACCTTTTTTTACATGCAAGATCATGGACTCCTAAAGCAGGCAGTCTATGCTTACCCTGAGTTCCTCCTAGTCCAGTTCAGCATAGTGTATGTGCAAAGGACAGGTCTGATGACAGCAGCTGACCAACTGAATTTCATAAGTGAATTCCAGTGCCCTTCACTGATTCACTAATATTTAGTAAATTGCTATAAACCAAAGGGGAAATTTGCATCTGATTCTCTAAGCAGTTCTTTACTTCATATTTCTTAGTTCTTTCTTTTTTGGCTCCAATTACTACCTGGCATACATTATCTTTACTTTTTTTCTGTTTTTCACTGACCTTCTGCATAGCTTTTAAAATTGCATGGATCTGTGATAAGACAGGGAATTCTGCCACTCCTTGACAGATATTCTGTCATTCCATGCATTTCTTAAAAACAGAAGAGGCGGTAGAAATTAGCAATGTCACCTCCAGCGTCAAACTCAGTTAACAATCCTTTCCTGCTCATTTTCATACTCCACTTAGCCCAAAGTTTTTACTGTTGTCTTCTTTTTTGAAAGTGAAAAACATGTCTGAATTTGCAAAGAATGGTGACAAGAGATGTAACTGATGTGAAAAGCTGATGGGGGAAAATCGTGTTCAAATTCATGGCTTATTAGAGTTATAACATCGCATTGGAGAAAGAGTTTGGAATTCAGTACTTGCTATTTTTGATCAAGAATCCTGAAATCTAAAAATTAATCAATTTAATCTAATCACCTAGCAAGTCAATGAGAGATATTGGACCAAATTGGTGACCTTTGGAGTGGCTTCTTCAGTTCATTCAATATAAAATCCCTCTACAAAGACACATGCAAAGGTACAATGAACTGCTCTGCAGATGTGCACCGCAGTGCTTTAGAGCACAAGACTTGGAGTTAGGTGGCACTGGGTTTTCAAAATCAGACTTGTGAAATGACCTTCAGGAAGTGAAATTCTTTCTTTCAGCAGTCTGTTCCCTCCTCTATAAAATGAAGATAATGACAGTGTCTACAGGGTTGTTGTGAGAATTAAATGAGCTAATGGTCCACAATCTGGCAAGACGAAAGGCTCAAATTGTGGCTTTTACTATTACATATACACCATTTAGAAATAATTGTGAAGCACACAGATGAGTTCTTTGGCAGAGAGCAATACAATAGCACATGTTGTTGAATGTCTAAAGTAGCCATCGGTGACCTATTAAACCAGGACATTACCCACTTGCTGGCTTTACTCATTTGCCTGTTCATTGGGTGCATACATGAGTACTTAGTAGGTGCCTACTCAGTGCTATAGATTGTGTTAGGCACTAGCAATATGGAAGTGATTTAGATGTGGTGTCTGCCCTTGAAATATTTTCCCAGAAAAGTAATTGCATTAGACTGATAAGGATATTGCAGAAGTGCTTACAAAGTAGCCCAGAAAAAAGATTGAGCCTCACCTTTCTGAAACCAAATGGGGTTTAGAGAGTCAGAGAGGACTATGCATCACTGAGCTGTATTTGTTTTATTCCCTAGGTTTCTTCCATCAGGTTTATGATGAAATAACACCAGGAAAATCTGTTCTCTCCTAATATGTGCAAACAAATTCAGAAATGACATATTGCAAAGGTAGGCTATATCTGATTTAACATGCCTCTGGCTTCCTCCTGAGGTGTCATCCTTTGGTTTGTTTCCTCTGCCTCCTCCTTCCCTTGTGCCTGCTAGGAAGTTTTGAATTGTGAAGCAATGCATACATATAGGCCACTCATCCTAGTGACGCTCCTGTTTTTGAAGGACAATGACAGTTTGAGGGGATCTACTTTATGATTTTGCTTCAGTGTGAGCTGGGTATTACTTGGAGTAAGCAGAGAATCGTATGATGATTTTACTTATCAAAAAATAAAAGTTTTATGGCAAAGACGAAAGGTAAAATTTGATGGGGGAATGGAAAATGAGCATCACTAAGAATGTTGTTGGGGTGACGTAAAGGCTGTAACCCCCTCTTTTGTGTAGATTTAGGGAGAGTGGGACTCTGAAGGTGTCGCCAGGGCCATGGGAGGGCCGATGCCGGGAGTTTGGATAAGTGTATGCACCACTCAGTCCGTTCTTCTTTCCCCACAGAGCGCTTGCTAGCGATGCCTTGCATGACCTAAAAACACTTTCAGTAACTTCTGAGGGCCTTCAGGGACTACTGGTCTACTTGACTTGATAGTATTTTCCATCGGTGCTTCTCTATCTAGCTTGTGATTCTGCCCCCTGACCATCATTTGCTTCTCTACCCTCCACTTTATTGCTGTGATGGACTTTCGAGAGATTTCTTCCAACTTCTGACATCAAGGACCCGAGCTGCGCAGTGAAGCCCATGCTTCCCTTCACGGCATCAGGCCTCTTGCCATCCGTGGTTCTTTCTCTTTCCTTTATCCATTTTCTCATTTCACCCTGTCCCATCTAGTATCTGGCAGAGTACCGTGTAACACAAAGAATTCAATAAATATTTGCTGGATTAAACAAAAGCAATGATGTGACAGTAGACAAAGCCACTAAGCATAATGCAAAGATAACATTATATAGTACAGGGGTGAGATAAATCTTAGTAGCTGCACAATATTTACTGAAACATCTTTTAATTTGTTCTGTCCAATTGTAAAAGAAATGAGTTGCCCTGTAAAAGCTCCAAGTTTTCTCTTTGCCTCTCTGATCTTTCTTCCCAGGTTCCTGTGTCCCTGTGAGCTCCCCTCTGCTCTCTTTCTGGGGTAGTATTCACTGTAGCTGTTAATTGTGTCATCACAGATCCACAATGTTCTTTGGGACCACGATAGATGGCTGTTCCCTTAACATGTTTACTACTCGCAAACCCTGCGCTTTCCTCCCTGGGGAAAGCCTGGCATATGTAGATAGATGTGGCTCTGTCCATAGCTGATTTCCTCTGCCCTGCCTTAGATTCAGCTCAGGAGCTTGCAGACAAAAGATTAGGATGATTTCTCACAGCTAATGGTACTGTGAGGTCTGTGGTTACTAAGGAAAGAGAAATTCAGTGAACTGGGCATATGAGTAGGGTGTGACAGTCAAAATGTGTCCTCTGTGTGACCCAGGTTGAAGTCCCTCTCAAAGACCTCTGAAGACTCCTCACTTTCCAACTTGCTCTGACATGACTTTAAACTCTCACACAATCTTCCCCCCACAGCTTCTCCGCGTTCTGAGTGGCACTGGCTCTCTCATTTCTAGGACATAGTTGTCTGACTCTCAGACCTAACTCTGCCTGTTCAAATTCCTATAATTTCATTTAACAGTTGTCCTAGCTTTTTTTGTTTTCCAGAAGCCTCAGAGGCATCCATTTCCTATCCACCGTAACCTGTCCAGGTAAGGACTTCAAAAGGTTCATGAATTGCAGTCTGTTGATGGACTTTCCCCTCCGGCTGCCAAACTGCTATCTCCATAAGACGGACAGCCCTTTCCATATGCCCGTCATCTGGTCAAGGACCTTCAGGGGCTCCCGCTGCCTATGGAAAAGTCCCTCAAGGCTTGTTGCTGATTGATGGATTGCTCTGCCAACCCTGCGTGGTGCCCATGTTTACGAGGCCCTGACACAGCTTTTAATGACCAGTCACATTAATCTCTCTCTCCAAAAAGGTCTTTGGAGATATTTAATGTGCAGCCTGTGTCTCTTTCAAGTAGACAAGTGCGCCTGAGAGGGGGAAGGAACTCCAGAGGAACCATTGAGTTTAAACAATGCTTTGAATGACATGCCTTCTTTGGGGATATTTCTCCAAACTGATCAGCTTGCTTTAAAGTGAAGGCTACCTCCATTTTTAGCATCACTCCCCAATTTAAATGCCGGTGGTGTCTCAGAACACTGTGATGTTCCTTGTGACAGCTAGAGCAAAGTCTAATTATGGAAAGATAAATATGAGTTCCAACTTCTTGCTTTTCCCCAGGATGTCACAACCCTAAATGCTTTGTGTGTTCAGATTTTTGTGCGTCACTATTATTGTGCAGGAGAAAAGCTTCCATTATTAAATCTACTCGTAGCTGTACAATTTCTTTAGAGACCTAGAGCCCTTCCTGCCTTTACAAATCTGAAGAAATTGGATAAAGAGACAATAACCTGAGTGTTCCTGGAGACACTGGATAGTTTGATCTATTTTTACTGCAGCCTATTTCCAAGGGCAACACATCTCTGATTTTTTTAATCAAATGGTGTGAATTGAAAGTTGCAGTCTGACCTCTGGAGCAGACACCCCGGGATGTCAACGGCAGCTGCGAACAGTGGGAGCACCAGAAAGGAGTCGTCTTGGTCTTACTGTGGGAAATAACCTTGACCCTACACTGAGGAAGCAGACTACCGTCTTAAAGAGTGGGAGGGCTTGGTTTACATTTGGGATTGCTGTGTTTTGATCTGCTACTCACTATTGTCTGGGCATTGGTTAAATCAGAGCTGGAAGTGCTACTGTACCCAGCTAAGTATATGATTAGGGATGTCCAACTTCTCAGTATTAGTGAACCTTTATTGAGTGAATGCCATAGACAGATGCTTCTGAGAAATCTTAGTTGAATGGAGGGGTAGAGGACAACTGAGCATCAAGAATATCACATTTATTTTTGTTACAAGCAGCAGGAGTAGCCAATAGCAAATTTATAGATCAAAGATTTATTTAGTTATATTTTAATTAGGATCACGTATTTTTAATATGGGACTTCTGAATTTCAAATCTAATGACCTCCATGCCTAATAAAATTCTGGATACATGATATGGCATGTAAGACTACTTAGTGATCAATTAGTTGACTAATTCAAAAGGGAGTACTGCAGAATATTTTCCTGTCCCCAAGAGCTAGTTTATCTCAGATGCTCTTGTGTGCACTTCTGGTACCTTCCCCACATCTGTGAAAAACCTGAAACATTTGTCTGTCTTCTCTTTGGTTCCTTTCAGGCCGATGAGTTCTAAGGCAAAGATATCACCCATTTTATCACAGATGTGGGTGGCCCCAGCTTCTAGTCTGGTGCCTGGCTCACTACGCATATCCGGTAGATGTTTCCTGAATGAGCGATTTTAAGAGCTTGTACGTTTGGCACTCTGGCTTCAGTCAGTGATCTTCATTTGCTTAAACTCTGTCATCACAGTGACTCCCTGTCTGAGAGCCCGCATTTAAATCTCTCGCCTAGTTCTGCACTTTACTAATCATCAAGGGTCAGGGTCTCCAGAGTTAAGAATCACTTCCCCACTTCTCTAATCCCCACGGGGAAGAGAACATGAGCATAACTAAGCCAGCCGTGTTCACACTGTGCAGGAACAGAGGTTACCTGAGTGAGCGATCTGGCGGGGGCTATGCAGCTGGATGAAGGAAACGACTAAAGATGCGCAAGGCGGACAATGCGTGCGGAGGCAGGAGGCGGCTGTCCCCAGGAGTCATTTGAGGACATGTAGATTTTTGAGAAAGAGACAGTTGTGTAGCCAAAGACCAGATTGGGTAAGTTATATCTCAGGGGACACCCATTGAGGTAGTAGGTCGTCTTGGAGGAGGGTCTTTACCTTAATGAGCTCTAGACATCAGAAAAATCCCCTGAAATTTATCTGTCACCCCAGGGGAAAAGAGTAGAGTGACATGACTCTTAATTTATGCTTGTCTTTTTTTTTTCTTTCTTTCTTTCTTTTTCTTTTTTTTTTTTTTTTTTTTTTTTTTTTTTTTTTTTTTTTTTTTTTTTTTGGTGGCGCTGGACTCAAAATAAACAAACCAATACAATGTCACATTCACTCAAATATGATCCTGCTTGCTAAGAGTTTGAAAAAAATCAATAAATGAACTTAGAACTTGAATCTCCAGGTATAATTATCAGAAACAGATTGGTGATGATTTTTGGAAAGCTTGACTTGAAAGAAAAAAGACATCAAGAAATAGATGGCTGCTTCTGTTGTTAGAATAATGAACTCCTTAATTTTACTTTCATTTACTAACCCACCTGTTCTTTGTGAGCAAATCTTCTCATTCAACCTTGTTATCTGCTAAGGGATGAATGACTAGACTTACATGTGTGACCTCCAAATAATTAAGCCTGGTATTTCCTTTCAAACATGGAATCTCTCTGCATGTAAGGTCCTTGTTGTTGAGGCTTTTTCTTAAGGTGAGAAAGAAAGAAAGGAAAGAAAGAAAGAATGAAAGCAAGCAAGAAAGAAAGAAAGAAAGGAAAGCAAGAAAGAAAGAAAGAAGAAAGAAAAGAGCCTGCTGTAGTTGAAATTTTAATTTTTAGACCAGCATGTTTCAAGAAGTTTCTTAATAGAACTTGTGAATCTGAGCTCTTGAGGAGGCTCCGCAGCCTGCTGGGGTGCAGGACGGGCTGTGTGTCTGGGAGGATGGCACAGCACCTGCAGTGCACACCTCAAACCTAGAAATAATCACTCGTTTGGGCACGGCGTTCAGCCAGGAACCTGATTTTTAAAAGTTCAGCGTTAAAACACAGTTTCTATGGATTTTACTCTACTAACATGTGAGGAGAGCAGGGTTTGCACCTGGATCGTTCATTTTCTTGGAGATGTAACAGTGAGTTACGCTGAAAGGTGTGTAATTGCCCTCTGGTAGAGCTGCTTCTGCTACCATGCATTGTAAAACGTCTGCCGTGGCTCTCAGAAATTAGCGTGCGGTCCATCTTCTCTGCGCTACTCTTGCTACTCTTCTGTTTTCTCTCTCCCTCCATCCTATCCTACTTTGCACCCTCCTTTCCCTCCCCTCCCCTCCTCTCTCCCCACTCCTGTTTTGAGGGTATTACTTTTTGACAATAAATTCACTGATCCAAACTGTTCAGTTTGATAAATGCATATTCACACATGGCCAGCCCCCAAGATATGACATAGAATACTTCCTTGGCCTCGGAACGAACTCCCGTGATCCTGGCCAGCCAAGGCCCGCTGTGTTCTTGTTTGCGTGATTCCTGTTGCCCGTTCTTTCATGTCATGTGAACGTGTAGTACAGGAAGTCCACTTGTGCTTGACTTCTTTTTTTTTTTAAATTTAAAAAGCAAAACAGAAAAAAACGATAGAAATGATGCAGAATTTAAAATAAGTAGGAAATTAACACTAGTTAATATGCTGTATATTGTGATCTTAGAAGTGGTTGTTAAGGTTATAAAATCTAGGCACAAAAGTGATCAATCAAACAATGACAGCACAAACCACTTTTTGATGAGCTAACAGAGATTAGTAGTATAGTTATCTATCTAGCATACATACACATACATACATTTATATATGTTTACCAACATACATATAATCTTTTCCTTCTTCCTTTTTTCTTTCCCCTATCCTAGTTGTTCTGTCCTTTTAACCTCTTTTTTCCCCTTTCGTTGTCATGCTGTCTATTGTGTATTTTGAATCTTATTACTCTTTCAGATTTTTATTTTTATTATTTTTATACTAGGGAGACAATATAATATTTATAAATGTGAGTTTGATTTATTTCATTTATGAGTATGGTCTGAAGTTGCCTCCATTTACCTATAAAAGCCTCAAGATTATCATTTTTATAGCTGAGTAATATTCCATTATATAAAAATACCGCATCTTTTTTATCCATTCTGTGGTTGATGGACATTTTGGTTGTTTCCAAGATTTATGTGCTTGACTTCTTTCTTTCCTTATATAACTTCTTTCATTTTGATGTATTAGGAGCTTGGTTTTTCCTATTGCTGCATACTATTCTACTGTATGATTGTAATAGAATTTGTGTATCAGCTTTCTTGTTGAAGAACCAATTTACTTTTGACTGTTATGACCTATTATGACCTACTTTTGACTTTTGATTATTTTGACTGTTATGAAACTATTTTGGGTTCTTTTGTGGGCATACATTTTTATTTTTCTCTGGATAAAAGTTAGAGGTGTAATTGCTGGGTGCTAAGTATATGCTGACCTTTTCAGGAATGGACTAGGGAGTCTTCGGAATTGTTGAGCAGGGTTTTATACCCAGAAGGACCAGTAACTCCAAATCTTCATCAATATTCCATAACCTTGGCATGTTTATTTAATTTAACATTTATTTATTTTAAACTGCATTTATTTAGTTTTTACTTTAGTGGTTGCAAAATGCTATCTCATACTTATTGATTTACTTATTTTGATATTGGAATTGAACCCAAGACTTCACGCTTGCTAAACCCTCAACCTACTCCTGAGTTATTGTCTCCCAACCCAGGGTTTCTCATTTTAAAATTTGCATTTCCCTGGTGACTAATGACATTGAGCATCTTTTTGCATTCATTGGCTATTCGTGCTATTGGTGTATATGTAATTTGTTAAGCATCTGTTCAATGGTTTCTTTTCCCAATATTTTATTATGGTGACATTTTATTGCTGGTTTATAGAAATGTTTTATATTTTTGAGATATAAATTCTTTAACAGACATATATATCATTTTCATATATAATATCTAGTCTGCCAGTTGCTTTTCTACTTTTTTACTCATCTCTTTCAAAGAGCAAGAGTTTTTATTTTGGTAAAATCTAATATGTAAATTATTTTCTTTTAAAGTCTGTTTTTGATAGTAAGTCTTTGTTTACCTTGAAGTTATGAAGTTATTCTCTTATGTTTGCTTCTAGAAGTTTTACAAATTTGTTATAAATTTAGGTTTATAAACCATCTAATTTTGCATTTTTAAAATTTATTTATTTTGGTTTTTTAAGACAGGGTCTCACCATATAGTTCAGGCCAGCTTCAGATTTACTATGTACCCTATATTGGCCTCAACACTTGTAATGATTCCTCTGTCTCAGTCTCCCGAGGGCTGGGACTACAAGTTTGTGCCACCAAGCCCAGCTAATATATCTTTAATTGACTATTCAAAATTGTAAACATTTATGGAGTACCATGTAACATTTTGATATATGTATACATTACATGACATGCAACTCAGGGTAAATCTGACCAAATATTTATTTTTCTTTTGTCGTGGTGAAAACAGTTGAAATCATTTCTTCTAGCTATTTAAAAATCTGGAGTGCATCACCATTATCTGTAATTATCTCACTGTGCACAGAACTTCTCCAGTCTAACTATAATTTAGTACCCATTGATTACACCTCCCCGCCCTCCCTTGCCCTACATTTCCCAGACTCTGGTAACCACCACTTGTCTCTCAGTTTCTCTGGGATCAGTCCTCCCAGATGACACCTCCGAGTGGAATTGTGTGGCGTTTGTCTTTCTGTGCCTGCTTCCTTCACTCAACATAACGATCTCCAGTTTCATCCCGATGCGGAAAGCGACAGCCTTCACGCCCCATTTCAGACCGGCTTTGCTGGATAGCGTGAGGCGGACGGTGCAGGGAGTTTCTTTTTCACACAGACATTGAGTTGTTCTGGGGCAATTACTGAGAAGCTGCCTCTCTCCCTATTGAGCTGTCCCAGTGCCGGTGTCATAAATGAACTCACCATGTATGTGGCAGCCGTTTATTTCATTTTATTGGCCTGTGTTGTTTGCTGATATGATCTACCTGTAAACTCAATATCAGGGTTCCTGGCTTAGTGTAGCTGTACAGTAAATTTTGAAATCAGGTTATATAAGTTATTCAAATGTGTTCATTCCATTAAAATATTTTTATAATTTTAAAATTTGAAATATCAGACTTAAGAAAATTATAAAATAATACGAAAAGTCACCTAAATTTCCTAAATGTTAACATTTTATACAAAGCACAGTAGAAAACACACCTCAGTAATTATAACATTTTTTTTGTTTTGTTTTGTCTCAGCGGGGATCAAATTCACAACCTCGCGCCTGCCAGACAGGCACTTAAGCCACTGAGCCAAACTCCCAGCCCTAATGTTTTGAGGCAGGGTCACACTATGTAGCTCAGGCCGGCCTTGCACTTGTAGTCCAAGCTGCCCTCGAACTCACAACGCTCCTCCTCCCTCAGCTTCCCAAGTGCTGAGATTAAAGGCGTGCACGACCACACCTGGCAGTAATTGTAAGATTGATAGAATAATGTTATCTAATATGTAAATTGTATTCAAATTATATCTTTTCTTTTTTTACTCATCTAGGTTTCTAACCATTACCATTTCCTTCAACAAGAAAAAATTCTAACAATTCTTGAAAGATTTTTGTGCACTTTATTATTTACCTTTTCAAAATTATCTTGACTTTGTTTTTGGTTTAAAAATACTATTTTGCCTTTGTTTATTGAGGATAGAATTCTAGGTTTATAGCGTTTTTTCTCTCAACCCATTACAAATATTGTTCTGAACTCTAATTTTTTAGGTGACAAGTTAGTCATTTTATAATTTTCCCTTGTACATAATCTTTTCCCTGGGGATTCTTTTAATATTTTCACTTATTTTGAGTTTTTAGCACAGTGGTATGGTATGAATTATTCTGGGTTTATTTTTATTTATTCCATTGAAATTTCAAAGAAGTTTTAAAATCTGTGAATTAAAAATTTTCAACAATTTTTAAAAATTCTTAGCCTGTGGCTCTTCAGATATTTCTAGTGACCTATATTCTCTTTTCCCCTCTAAGATTTTTGTTATGACTTTGTTAGTATAGTCAATATTGTCACATAGGTCTCTGATGATCTGTTCAATCTTTGTTGTTAGTTTTCTTTGTATTCCAGTTTGAATGAATTATATGTTCCAGAATTATAGTTGTTCAGTTCTTTTTTATTATGTCAGTCCACTGTTAGCACCATGAAATGGAGTCTTCAATTCTAATATTGGATTTTTATTTAGCTTACTTATTTACGGGTTTTTGTTTTGTTTTGTTTTGTTTTTTGTATTTTCGGTCTCTCACCTGAGATTCCTTATGTCTTTATATATGAAGTTCTACTTTTCCACAAGACTTTTAATGTATTTGTCATAGTCATTTTATACCCCTTGAAGAATAATTCTGACACTTGGGTCCATCTATAGCCCTGCTTCTATTGACATCTTCCTCTCTTCACAAGTCAACTGATTTTTTAAAAAATTTATGAGACCCACAACTCCATGATTTTATGTGAGCAAGGTTATGTGAGAGAATATTAGAGATGAACAGAAGTATCATTTGTTTTTAGAAAAAATATACTTGTTATCTATCAGTTGCTATTTGTGGAGCTAAATTACCCCTGCTCTCCCCATACTTGAGCAGAGGAATAGGACTTTCTGCATAGGCAAGGTCTGCCTGTCTCTGGGTCTGCCTCCCAGCTTTTGTGCCACTGGAGCATGCTCTCTGCACTCTTTTTCTACTCTTAGCTTTGCATTTCTCTGTT
>RJWM01008085.1:37548-74840 GCA_004363535.1 Dasyprocta punctata | reverse complement strand
GAGGCAGCTCTGTGCACCAGGGCTGGGGCTTGGATGCATTGGGGGCCGAGAAGGGAAACAGAGGTGACATCTACTTATCAGGTTGGTTCTGCTCACTCCTACGAGCCAAACCATGACTATCTTGATCTTTTTTTTTTTTTTTTTTTTTTTTTTTTTTTGCGGCACCGGGGATTGAACTCACAACCTCGCGCCTGCCAGGGCAGGAGCTTAAGGCACTGAGCCAAACTCCCAGCCCTGGTTTTTTGAGGCAAGGTTGCACTATGTAGCTCAGGCCGGCCTTGCGCTCGCGTTGTAACCCAAGCCGGCCTCGAACTCACAACGCTCCGCCTACCTCAGCCTCCCGAGTGCTGGGATTAAAGGCGTGCGCCACCACGCCCGGCTGACTATCTTGATCTTAAGGGTAGAGTGTATAGAAAAACTTGGAGATAAACAAGGAATGATGTCATGCGTGACTACTGGATGACATCGTGTA
Organism: Dasyprocta punctata; assembly: GCA_004363535.1. NCBI lineage: Eukaryota > Metazoa > Chordata > Mammalia > Rodentia > Dasyproctidae > Dasyprocta > Dasyprocta punctata. The sequence goes on along the minus strand of RJWM01008085.1, from coordinate 74,368 downwards.
TCAGTTTATAGCTTCAGAGTAAAAGATTTTCTTCTATCTGCCAACCAGGTTCCTCTAGAGAAGCAATACTAGACTGGTTTGGTAATGATGACAGATGGCTTCTGCCTCCAGGCCTGCTGGGGACTTGCTAAGAGACCAGGGCTAGCTGGGTATGGTCACACATGCTTGTAATCCTAGCAGTGAGGGAGGCTGAGGCAGGAAGGTCTCAATCTCAAGTCAATCTTTGGCACTTAGCAATTTAGTGAGAACCTGTTTCAATATTAAAAATTAAAAGGACCAAGGATGTAGCTCAGTGGTGGTGCGCATCTCGGGATCAATCTTTATTACCAGTACCACCACCACCAAAGGAAAAAAAAAAAAGTTTCAAAAAGAAGAAAAAACTTGAGATGAATCTCTTTATGTAAAGTAGAAAAGTTTGAAATAGTAAGATCAGATGTACCACAAAATTCTGTTTATCTGCTTTGAATGAGCTTCTCTGAACATAGAAGTAATGAGAACAGAGCTGCCAGTCCCGGCTGAGAGTCCCTGTAGAAGCTGTGTTTACTAGAAGCCTTTTGTGGTCCTTCACAGACCAGCGTGGTCTCTCTTCTCTCCGCCTCAGCACCAGTCGGGCCCTGGGCAGAGATCAGTCCTAGTTGTCTCAAAACAGTCAGTTTAAAGAGCTTTGGTGGGAAGGAGAAGAAAAAAGAAGGCCGGAGTCCCAAACCCAAGGCCCAACAAGCCACTGGGCGCCTCCCTCCACCTGCTGGCCTGGGGGTCCTCTCCCGCTGGCTTGTGTGTCTCTGGCTCACAGCTGCCTCTCTGTCGGTTTCATTCTCAGCACTGGGTAACAAGCCGGCAGATGCGATTTGAAGGTGGATTTCAGGGCCGCTGCAATAAGCTGGTGGACGGCTGCTACTCCTTCTGGCAGGCTGGGCTCCTGACGCTGCTCCACCGTGCACTGCATACCCAAGGTGAGCCAGGTTGCATTAGCCAGGGTGCTTGTTCGAGGGGTTGAAATGACATCTGTCCGTCCTAGATACTGAGTGCTTGGTGTGGAGCCTCCTGCCTTGGGACATACATGTGCTGAATAGATTAGTTCCAGTGCCTTTGGGTCAGTCATTGCTTCCTGGAACTGACTGGGGCAGGACGGGCTCCCTTTAAACGGCCGGCGCTGCTCTGTTATGCAGATGGAGCAGCCACTCCTGTCCTGGGCCCCGGGTGACTGCCTGGGCTCAGCTGGGTGTGAAGCTGCCGTGTCCAACACAGTTGCATTTGATCACATCACAGCTGCAGACCCACACTGTGCCCACGATCACAGCGGTGACAGGATGGACAACTGGTTGCATAAAGAGGCACAGAACCAGAACTCTTGGGTGAAATGTCCACCAGGCCTGGCTGATGGCTGTCACCAATGGACATGTTTCATTTTACGTTCACTGAGCCATCTTAAATGCAAGTTTGTTCCGCCTGCACTGCTGGGCTAGAGAAATCCACATTCTTTTTTTGTGGGGTGACAGAGGGGGACGCAAAACCAAAACAGAGCAGACACCCTGGGAACATTCTCTCCTTTGCTCCTGGACCTGGGGCTGCCTGCTGGCTGCTGAGTCCTCGTGCTTGCTGAGTGCTAATCTGTTCCTGCAGAGATCCCTTGGCTCAGAGGGAAGCTTTTCTTTGGACTCAGTTGAGTAATTAATTGCTCAAGTGTAAAAGATGAGATTCTTTTCTTCTGCCCCCACCCCCTTTTCTTCTTGTTTATTCTTTCTCAACCTCATTCTTTAGTTTCTTAATTTCATTGAAGTTACTGGATTGTGGCCACTTTAAACTCTAGTAAACAAGAGTTTCCGTTATCTTCCTCTTCCCAGCCTGGGGCCACTGAACTTAAGTCTCAGGATATTAAGGAAATATTTCCCTTGCTCTGGAGCCTGCACAGTCTGTGGCTTGACCACTAACTAGTAGGAAGGTCAGGAATTCCCTGGGAGGCCACTGTATCCAGGATAGAAATGACTTGGGGTGTTGGTGATCTCTGCGTTTGGAACTGGTGAGGGCAGGCACCTGGGAAAGCCTCAGTCTTTTACAGTCCTGTCCCTGGCACAGATGAGAGGCTGTAATTCTGCAGTGCCAGGAAATCTAGAGAGCCGTAACGGGGACACAACTTGCCAAAGGCTCCCAGGAAATTGGCCTGGAGTGTGAGTTTTGAAGTCCCTCTCAGCCCCTTTCAGATCTTTGCCTGGGGAAAATACTGCCTGGGAGCCTTCGTGCTCCTTTGGTTGCCTGGGTCGCCCTTCCTCTTCCTCTTCCCCTTCCTCCCAAAGGGCAAGTTTCTCCGACTTAGAACAGCCTCGAGTCTGGGAGGAAGGGGTGTGTTTTGAGTGATGGGCAAGATACTGACCTTGGATTCAAAAGGAGGTGAACTGCAAAACATATTCACCCTACACTATGATCATTGGCAGGTTTCAAAGAATGTGCGTAATCTCATTTTTAGTGAAGATTTGGCATTTAAAAATTAATAGACTCTGAGATGTGAAGTTGCAGGTGTTTAGCTTTCTTTTTTGTTTGTACTGTATTTTTTCTTTTTCCTTTAGTTGACATGTATTTCTAGTATAAAGAACAACAAAGAAGCCAGGTGTGGTGGGACATGCCTCTAATCCCAGCACTTGGGAGACTGAGGCAGATGGAGTGCTGTAAGTTTGAGGCCAGCCTGGACTACATAGTGAGTTTAGAATTATATAATGAGATCTTGTTTCCAGGAAGAAAAAAAAAAGAAAAAGAACAATAACAACAAAGATCATTTTATAGAAGAAGGGAAATTCTATAAACAAAACAGTAGAAAGACAGGAAAGACTAGTGACAAATGATGAAGGGCCAATTAACTTAAAAAATGTCATACAAATCAGTAAGAAATGGATGAACACCCCAACTGAAAAATGGTTTAATGATCTGAACAGACAGGTCCTAGAAAAGAAGCCACTGTTAATGCCACTTTTCTAGTGTAACTGTTCCTATACTGGTAGAAACTAGGACTTCCCAAGCGTTCACAATATGCCAGGCCTTACTGAGTATTTCACATACATTTTCTCATTTCAACCTCAGAGCAGCCCTATGAAATAGATACACTGATAGTCCCATTTTGCAGATGTGAAAGCAAAGTACATGAGGTGAAGTGACTGGCTTTATAATACCTGACTACTACCAACAATGATTAGCAGGTGGCTGTGTGACGCCAGGCCAGCTGGCCCAAGAGCCCTGCCACAAGTTGTTTGGCTTATTTATGGTTAAAGAAATGCTAGTAGAAAAGTGGGACACTATTCCTTACTACCTGATTGGCACAGACTTAAAACTTGATACGCTTTGTCAAGGAGAGTAGGAAACAGGTGTTTCTGTGTGGTTGGCAGGGGTGTGCATAGGCATGTCAGCTTTTGGAGGGCAGTTTGGAGGCTTTGAATTTTAAGTGCACTTAGCTGTTTGAACTCAGCAAGTATGCATCAGGAATTCACCTGCAAAGATCTTAGCAAAAGACGCATATTGAATTAGAGTTCTAATAGCAAACTTAGAATGCCCATCAAAAGGTTAACAGCTAAATAAATCATGATTTATTTGCTCTTCAAACAGCAGCTGCAAACAGTGACTCCATCCAACAGGCCAGTGTGGGAAGCACTCCCGCATACCACGTGAAGTGTGAAAGGTCAGACCCAGAATGTTCCTGTGCACACAGGATAGTCCACCCCAGCTTTTCTGGAAGCATATGTAAAACTCTTCTATCAGGCTGGGCATGGTGGTGCAGGCCTGTAATGCCAGTACTCTCGGAGGCTAAGGCGAGAGGATCAGAAATTTGCGTCTAGCCTGGACAACTTAGCAACTTAGTGAGAGCCTGTCTCAAAGTAAAAAAGGACTGGGGATGTAGCTCAGTGGAAAGGCCCTAGGTTCAATCCTCAGTACAGAAAAAAGAAAAAACAAAAACAAAACCCAGAAAAACTCCTCTTACAATAGGTATCTTTGAGAGGCAGGTAGAAAACGAAAGGATGTTACTTTCTAAACTGTGCCTTTTTGTGCTTAAAAAATAAGCAGTGTACTTGTGGTTTTTAGTACATAAGCAAATATATTTTTAAAATTTTTGTTTAAAAAAATATTGGAGCCGGGCGTGGTGGCGCACGCCTTTAATCCCAGCACTCGGGAGGCTGAGGTAGGCAGAGCGTTGTGGGTTCGAGGCTGGCTTGGTTTACAACGCGAGCACAAGGCCGGCCTGAGCTACATAGTGCTACCCTGCCTCAAAAAAACCCGGGCCGGGAGTTTGGCTCAGTGCCTTAAGCGCCTGCCCTGGTAGGCGCGAGGTTGTGAGTTCAATCCCCGGTGCCGCAAAAAAAAAAATAAAATTAAATTAAAAAAATAAAAAAATATTGGGGGGCCAGGCATAGTGGTACACACCTGTAATCCCAACAAACTGGAAACTGAGGCAGGAAAATTGCAAGTTCAAGTTCAACCTGGGCAATTTAGTTAATTGGTGAAACCTTGTCTCAAAATAAAAAAAGAAAGAGTGGTGCTATCGCTCACTTGATTTCAACTGCTCCATACCAAAAAAAATTTTTTTTCGTTTTGCTCTTTTTAATTTCTTAGAGTCCTTAACAGTCAATTTTTATATATCCTAGGTACTCTCCATTTAAATTCCAGAAGGACTTTTGGTAATGGTACTGAAGTTTGAACCCCCGGCCTTCACACTGAACCTTTTTTAAAATTTTGTGTTTTGAAACAAAGTCTTTCTAAGTCACTAAGCTGGCTGAGAAGCTTGAACATGGGATCCTCCTACCTCAGATTCCCCCCCAAACTGGGATTGCTGTGCAGGCCTACACCACCATGCTTTGCTCCAACAGGCTTTCTTTTTTGTTTTTTGTTTTTTTGTGTGTGTGTGGCACAGGGTTCGAACTCACAACCTCGCACCTGCAAGGGCAGGCACTTAAGCCATTGAACCGAACTCCTGGCCCTAGTTTTTTGAGGCAGGGTCGCACTATGTAGCTCAGGCCGCTCTTGCGCTCGTGTTTTAGCCCAAGCCGGCCTCGAACTCACAATGCTCCTCCTACCTCAGGCTCCTGAGTGCTGGGATTAAAGGCGTGAGCCACTACGCCCAGCTCCAACAGGCTTTCTTTGTAAAAGTCTATAAATTGGTTCTAAATTTTTTACGAAAATGAAAAAAACTGTAATAGGTAGGTGATAGTATATAAATTACCTGATTTAAAGACTTACCATGAACCTACAGTCAAGAAAATGTTGCTGGGTAGTATGGTGCACACCTGTAATTCCAGCACTCTGGGAGGCAGAGGCAGGAAGATCACCTAAATTCAAGCCCAGATTGGTCAACTGAGCAACTTCGACCCTGTCTCACAATAAAAAAAGGACTGGGAGCCAGGCACAGTGGCACTTACCTGTAATCCTAGCCTATTGAGATTTCAGCTTCAAGTCCTACCTGGGCAATTCAGTGAGACTTTGTCTTGAATAAATTAAAAAAAAAAAAAAGACCTGGGGATGTAGCTTAGTGATAGAGCACCCCTGGGTTCAATCCTTAGTATCACCAAAAATTTTTTTTCTTCTTTTTCATGTGTGTGTATGCTAAGGATTAAGCCCAGGGCCATATACATGCCAAGTACGGACACTACCACTAAGCTCCACCTCCAGGTGCAAAGATATCTTGAAAATGCAGTGACTGGGCTGGAGATGTGGGTCAGTGGTGGGTGCATGCCTAGCATACATGAGGTGCTGGGTTTGATCCCCAGCATCATCACCAAAAAAAAAAAAAAATAAAAGAAAGAGGCAGAAAGAATTTCAAAGGCTGATTTCCATCCATGGTTACCACCCTGTAATCATATCTGCCTTTATGTGTGCTGGTGTTAAGATTCAAGATTCCTGGCTGGGTATGGTGCTACAGACCTGTACTCGCAGCACGCTGCAAGGCTAAGGCAGGAGGAATGCAGGTGTGAGCCCAGCCTGGCAACTTAGCTGTCTCAGAATTTATTTATTTATTTATTTTCTTTTTTTGTGGCACCAGGGATTGAACTCACAACCTCACGCCTGCCAGACAAGTGCTTAAGCCACTGAGCCAAACTCTCAGCCCTAGTTTTTTGAGGCAGGGTCGCACTATGTAGCTTGGGCCGGCCTTGCGCTCGCGTTGTAGCCCAAGCCAGCCTCGAACTCACAATGCTCCTCCTACCTCAGCCTCCCGAGTACTGGGATTAAAGGCGTGCGCCACCACGCCCGCCTTGTCTCAGAATTTTAAAAAATTTTTTAAGAAGGGCTGGTGAGGGCTGGAGATGTAGCTCAGTGGCACAGCATCTGCCTCAAGGTTGTGAGTTTGATTCCCAGTACTAAATAAACAAATAAATAAGATGTCCCCTGGTTCTGTCTCTACTACTATCAAAAAACCAAAACAAAACTAAACAAAACAAACCCCCCCAAAAAAACCCTCAAAACTCCTGAAAGCTCCCTATAGAGTTTATAAACTCTGAACTCTTAAACTTCAATAATGTAAGAAGTAACTGAAACACCCTAATCTTTTTAATAACAAACATAGCATGTTCTTTTCATACTCCAGTTTTCAACATAGGTTAATTTACTTCACAATAATAGTCTTTTATTTGTCATATGGTATGAAATAAGGGTGTATTTTACATAGAATGTTTGACACAGTTACCCCAAAGTTTAATAAGTATGCTTTTCAAAATAACAGCTTTGTGGAGATGTAATTTACATACCATATAGCTCACCCATTAAAGTAAATAAGTCAGTAGTTTTTAATGTGTTTATAGAATTATAGAACCATCATCACAGTAAGTTTTACATTTTCAACCGCCTCCCCACAAAAAATCCATTCCTCATATACATCATATGTATTTCAGACCACATAAACAAAAGAGCAAAAAGAGAAATAGGTATAGTCTGTATTATCGACAAAGGGTAAATACAATAAAAAGCTAGATTAACAAAAAATTGGCTATTAGATTTCAGAACAAAGGATGTACACTTTCAAAAGGAAATGCAGTTAGTAACCAGAAATTATGGAAAACAATCTCATCCTGTTTAGTAGTCAAAAGCTTGCAAGTTAAAATAAATGAAGAGATACAATTTTTGCTTACCATTTTCACTGCCAAGAATTCTGTATGTGGTGGTGGTGGGGATATTACTGCAAAAAAATCTAAAATTTCATTTAGAGATAGATTAAGTTCTGGCTTAGAAAAGCAGGAGAATGAGAATTGATCGCCCCTGCTGAGCGTTTCCTTACCCGCGTAGTCTGGCTGACACTTCAGAGTGCGGTGAGCCCTGCTAGAGGAAATGTCCTCAGGTACCCAGAGGGGAGCATGATGGCCCAGTTCAGGAGCCAGACAGCTGGCTGCCTCCCTGCTCCAGGTTGGGGGCGCATGGCAAGGTGGGGGAACCTCTGCTTTGTACTTCTGCACATGCACAGGTTCACGCCCAGGTTCAGGAGAAAGGGCACATTGGGTGGACAGCATGTGCACCAAGAATGAGTGGAAGGGAGAGACCTGGCCTTTTCCCTCTGTGCGGTAAAGTACAAATGATCCCTGCTCCCGGTGACCCTTTGTCCTCCACAGGTGACCCTGCGCTCAGCATGAGCCACTGGATGTTCCACCAGCAGGCCCTGCAGGAGTACCTGCTCATGTGCTGCCAGTGCCCCGCCGGGGGCCTTCTGGATAAGCCCGGCAAGTGAGTACTGCGCCCTGGGAGTACAGGGTGCAGGAGGCCTGGGTCTGGAGAGGCCAGGGCGTCCCTTGCCTCCAGCTGGCCGCTGGGTGTAGGTATTGCCCAAGAAGAGAGCCTCGGAGCATCCCCTCAGAGCCCAGTGGTCCTGCACCTCCCCCTGGATTGCTAGAATGGTGTCTTCCTTTATCCCCCGCCCCCTTTTGTTAGGCCAAAGTGATTTAATTAGAACAGGATGTGAACTGGGGGTGTGGCTCAGTGGTAGAGCATTTGCCCAGCACACACTGGGCCCTGGGTTCAGTCCCTATTAACACACACACACACACACACACACACACACACACCCCTTGCTGCTGTACGCATCAAGGGAAGAAGACTGGCCTAACAGTTTATCAGGAAGAATGTGGCTCGTTTTGGTATTTGTCTAGAGAATTGCATTAATTTAGCATTAGCACTGCCCCAAGAGCTGTTTCCAGAGACAGCTGGGAAAGACCAACTCTAAAGCTACATCTCCCATGGCTGGGCCACAGCTTGGTGGTAGAGCGCTCCCCTAGCATGTGCAAGGCGCTGAATTTGACCCCGGGCACTACCAAAAAAAAAAAAAAAAGATGAAACGAAGTCCTACTGTGCTGGGGGACGGGCCTTTGGGACCCAGTGTCGGCAGAGGTGCACCTCCCCTGGCCAGCTGCAGGACAGTGGAGTGTGCAGACCTAACACAGGGTCTGGATCCATGGGGTCACATGCGGGGGCGGGTGGGGAGCAGAGGGGCACTAGCCCAGAGTTGCCTGTCCTTCAGGTCGCGTGACTTCTACCACACCTGCTACTGCCTGAGCGGCCTCTCCATTGCCCAGCACTTCGGCAGTGGAGCCATGTTACACGACGTGGTGGTGGGTGTACCCGAAAACACTCTGGTAAGGCGGGATGGGGCCCACAGCCCTCTCCATTGCATCCCCCAGGGCAAAGGGTTGAGAGAGCAAAAGGACCACTTGTGACCTGCAGAGCCAGCTGTGTTTCCTATGGGGATGCTGGGAAGGCGAGGTCCTCGCCCTCGTCAGTGAGGCTGTGAGCTTGGAGGAAGTGCACTTGGCGAACCCAGGTCTCAGGGGAGTCGGGGGTCCCACTTACCTCAGGCAGAGCCTGTGAATCCCAGCAGGCAGTGAAGGGCTCATAGCATCTCTTCTGATGGTCTCAGTTAGAAGCCATCTGTTCAGGGCAGGACCTGGCCCGAGATGCCCTGCCTTGCCCTCACCCACGACATGTTTTATCATGTGCTTGTCTATATCCCTCAAAGCACGTCAGGCCCAGGCTCGAGATGTCACTTAGCGGTAGAGCTCTTGCCTGCTGTGCCCAAGCAAGGTCCTGGGTTCCATCCCCAGCACTGCCAAGGAAAAACAGGTGTCAAAGCCAGGTGTAGTGTCGCAGCACTAGGGAGGGTGAAGCAGGAGAATTGCCACAATATGAGGCCAACCTGGCTACATAATGAGTTCAAGGCCAGCCTGCACTGTGTAGCAAGATCATCTCTGAAAAAAAGAAAAGGTGACAACTCAGCCTGCTGGTGCAAATGTGTAATGCCTGTGCTCTGGGAGGCTGAGGCAGGAAGATCACAAGTTCAAGCCCAACTTGGGCAATTTAGCAACTTAGACCCATGTCAAAATAAAAAATAAAAAAGGGCTGGGAATGTGTAGAGGCTCTGAATTCAATCCCCAGTAGTGGGGAAAAAAAAAAAGTCCAAACCATGAGGGTAGTATGTTCCTCACTGCAGGGCGCCCCACAGCAGCCTGGCAGGGGACACTGTGAGCCCACACAAGAACCCAGGACAGGCGCCCAGCGGAGATGGTCACCATGGCCACATGCAGGCCTGTGTTAGTGCTTACTAGAGAAACAGATTTAATGACCAACGTGAAGGCAAAGACCGGAGCTCCCCTGAAGAAACAGCAGCGCGCTTCCCTCTTCGCTTCCCTTTCATGGCATTTAGGTGCCAAGCCCATAGACTGCTGCCATTCACACCCTGTAAATCCCAGCGGACCTTCAGTTCATCCCCTCAGCCACACCCAGAACTGTTGATGCAATTTAGTAGGGTGTTTCTTACGCAGGTTGACTTAGTTAACTATCCCAGTACATACCTGTCGTGCCAATTATTCTGCACTGCTTTTTCCACTGCCCATTATATTTTTGAGGTTCACATGCGCTGCTCCAAGTTCTTCAAGTACTCTGACATCCCCTCATATAAATGGATTCTGATTTGTTTCCCTGTTCTGTGTTAGCATTTCCGCTCTTTCTGTTTCCTGTGCTCTGGAAGTGTTGTAGAGCCATATGGTATCTGTTTCCTGGGGCTCGCATGTTAGTGTTTGGAGGAGACCGGCTGGGTTGGTGGGGTCCTCCGAGCACGTACACTGGACAGCTCCAGCTCACTCCGTTGGCTGCTCTTTAGATCTGGGCAGCAACAAGATGTGTCACTCCTGGATCTGCTGTTTCCTCCATTTTCCTTTTTCTTCCCTGGCTACTGGGGATCGAACATAGGACCTTCACACTGAGCTACATCTCCAGTCGTTTTTTATTGAGACAGGGTCTCCCTAAGTTACCCAGGCTGGGGTTGAATTTTCGATTTTCCTGTCTCAAAGTCCCAGAATCTTGGGATTACAGGCATGTGCTGCCCTGCTTTTTCTTTTACATTTTCCTGATTGCTAGCAAATTTGAGCATCTTCTCAGATGTTTGTTGGCCATTTGTGTTGTCTGCTGTTAATTACCTACCAGAAATCCTCACATTTGACTTATTTTCTTACTGATTTTAATTTCTTTTTTTTTTTTTTCCATTTTATGATTTCAGCTGTTTTCCCCATCTTGTTCATGTGTGGGAGTACTTTGTGTGTTCTTGATCTTGATCCACTGTCAGTTACATATATATCATGGAGATCATCACTGATGACTCATGTTTTTCTTATTTTCAGTGGGGTTTTTTGTTCATTTGTCTTTTGAGACAGCATCTCTATAGTCCAGACTGACCTTGAACTCATGGCGATCCTCCTGCTACAGCTTCCAGGTGCTGGAATTACAGGCCTGCGCCAGCACACCTGGCTCTTTTTTCTTTTTTTGAACAGAGGATTTCAATTTTGAACTGACCAAATCTGTTCACCTTTTCTCTGGGTGGGGAGATGCACCGAGGGAGTACAAATCTTTCCCTAACATTTTTTAAGGGAGCACAAACACATGTTAAACAAATATGTCACAAATCGTGATGAATGCTGGCTATAAAGGACGTAAACAAGCACTGGCAAGTTATATACTTTCTAAAGTTTTTCTTTTTCTTTTTTTTTTTTTTTTCTGGTATTTTGAATAGGCCATCCAGAAATGGGAGGGGCTAACGCAGAATTACAAATTCTAGTGCAGTGTGGGCAGTTCAGCAGTTTAGAGACCTTGTCTCAAAAAAGTATTGGGGATCTAGCTCCATGTAAAGGCCCCGAGTTCAATCCCCAGTAACACAAAAATTCAGATGGGATTTTTTTTTTTTTTGAATTACACTGAATTTTAAATTAATGGTAGCCAGATGTGGTGATACATGCCTGTAATTCCAGCACATGGGAGGCTGAGGCAGGAAAATCACCGAGAATTTGAGGCCAGTCTCACTACGTAGCCTATTCTGTCCTTGAGCTCACGATGATCCTGTGCCTCAGCCTCCCTAGTGTGCCACCATCCCCAGATTATTTCTTCAAAATTTCCCTAGCTATTCTTTTGGTTTTTTCCAGGATTTGCTTACCAATTTCTTCTACGAAATTTGATGAGAGCTGGGAGTAGTGATGGACACCTGTAATCCCAGCACTAGGGAGGATGAGGCAGGAGGATTGCTGTGAGTTCAAGCCAGCCTGAGCTACGTAGTGAGACCCTCTCTAAAAAACTGAAAAGAAAAGATGAAAGACTGAAGAAAAAGAATGAGGTTATGTGTATTCAGATTTAAGACAGGGCAGACAGGCAAACAGACCAAAGGAACAGAATAGGCCGTCCAGAAATGGGAGGGGCTAAAGCAGAATTACAAATTCTAGTGCAGTGTGGGCAGTTCAGCAGTTTAGAGACCTTGTCTCAAAAAAGTATTGGGGATCTAGCTCCATGTAAAGGCCCCGAGTTCAATCCCCAGTAACACAAAAATTCAGATGGGATTTTTTTTTTTTTTTTGGAATTACACTGAATTTTAAATTAATGGTAGCCAGATGTGGTGATACATTCCTGTAATTCTAGCACTTGGGAGGCTGAGGCAGGAAAATCACCGCGAATTTGAGGCCAGTCTGGGCTACAAAGTGAGTTCAAGGCCATCCTGAACTGCATAGTGAGACCCTGTCTCAAAAAGTAAAAAAAATAAATAAATAAATAAAATTAATTAATTAATGGAAAGAACTTTTTCAAAGTTAAAGCTTCACATTTATGAACATAATTGTTGTTTTCTTTCATATCCTTTAGTGTTTTTTTTTAACTTTTTTACTAGTACATATTTGTCATATATATTGATCACATTCATTGTAGGAAATTGGTACCTGTACATAATATCTTAATTCTTCTTTTTTCCCCATTTCTTTCCCCCTTCTTCAACCATTCTTTCCCTTCCCATTTACAAAAACTTTGTTTCCTTTTTTTCTTCCATTCTTTTTTTTTTTCCCTTTTTTCCTTCCTTCCCTTCCCCTTCCTGCTCCCGCTCCCTCGTCCCTCTCCCCATTTGTACATGTTCTTCCTATTTCCCACCATCTGTCCCCACTATACTCCTTATTTACTCTTTGGGTTTCTCACACAAGGAAATGCAAAATTTAAACGTGCATGTCTGATTTATTTCACTTAAGATTATGGTCTTGAGGTGCATCCACATCCTACAAATGACTCAAGCTTATCTTTGTTTATGGCAGAGTGTTCTCCATTATATATAAATACCACATTTTCTTTATCCATTCATCCGTTGATGAGTATCTGTGCTACGATAAACATGGGTGTGCATGTGGTGGTATGATGCTTTCAACTCTTTTAGAAGATACCTAGAAGGGGAATAGCTGGGAAAAATGGAACCTCTTGTTTTAGCATTCTGAGGGTTCTCCAAACTGATTTCCACAGTGGTTGCACCAGTCTGCACTCCCACCAGCAACAGAAAAGTGTTCCTTTTCTGCCACAGTCTTGCCAGCAATTGTTATTGGTTGATTTCTTTTTTTTTCTTCACTTTTTAAAAACATTTTTTATTAGTGGTTGTTAAAATACATCTGTTTCTGTCTCTTTTTCTCTTGCTTTTTAGATAATATGAAAATCACTGTAATGGGCCAAGGATTTAGCTCAGTGGCTCAAGCACTTGCCTGGATAACATTAGATACTGAAAATAAATACACAACTGATAAAAATTTATATGCACTGGAGTCCGCTATCACCAGGAAGGAGGCTAGTTGTCTTCTGGTTAGATCCTCCCTGACCCAACATGGCGGGTTCTTGGGAGGCATGGATCATTCTCTTCCTGGAGTCTGCGCTGGTCGCGCCACTCACCAGGAAGGCAGGCTAGTTGTCTTCTGGTTAGATCCTCCCTGACCCAACATGGCAGGTTCTTAGGAGGTGCGAATCTTTCTCTTCCTGGAGTCCGCAGTGCTCACGCCACTCACCAGGAAGGCTGGCTAGTTGTCTTCTATTGGTTGATTTGATGGTAGCCTTTCTTTCTGGAGTGAGATGGAATCTCAGCACTGTTTTAATTTGCATTTCTCCAATGACCAATGATGTTGAGCATTTTTTCATATATTACTGTTTGTATTTCTTCATCTGAGAAGTGTATTAATTTCAGTTGTCCATTTTGGATTAGGTCTTTCAACATAGGGGCTCTGATTTTTTTTTTTTTTGGCTCTTTATATATTCTAAACATTAGTCCTTTGAGGAGTAGCTGATAAAAATGTTTTTCCATACTGTGGGTTGTCTCTTCACTCTGTTAGCAGTTTCTTTTGCTATGCAAAAGTTTTTTTTTCTTTTTTTTCCCCAAAAGCTTTTTAGTTTGATGTGATTCTAATTGTTGATTCTTTATAATATTTCCTGTATGATCAGTTCTGTTCATAAAGTCTTTGCCTACTTCTATATCTTCAATAGTTTTACCTCTATCTTCCTGCAGATTTAGTGTTTCTATTGTAATATTTAGATCTTTGATCCATTTTGATTTTAGTTTAGTGCATGGTGAGAGATATGGGTCTAGTTTTAATCTTTAACATGTGAAAAGCCAGTTTTTCCAGCACCATTTGTTAAAAGGACTATCTTTCTTCCAGTGAAGGTATCTGGCTCCTTTTTCACAGATAAGGTGGCCGAGTGTGTTTTGAGTTGTTTCTCTATCTTCTAATCTGTTCCATTGATCCTCAGGTCTGTTTTTTTGCCAGTACTATGCTGTTTTTATTACATTGCTTTGTAGTATAGTTTCAAGTCAGGGATTGTGATGCCCCCTGCCTTGCCTTTGTTGTCCAGAATTGCGTTTGCTATTCTGGTTCTCCTCTGGTTCCAAATGAATTTTAGGGTTGTTTTCACTAGTTCTGCAAGGTATGCTATTGATATTTTGATTGGGATTGCATTAAATCTGTGTAACATTTTTGGAAGTAAGGCCATTATCACTACATTGGTTCTGACTGTCCAGGAACAAGGATATCTTTCGTCCTTTCTTTCTTTCTTTCTTTCTTTCTTTCTTTCTTTCTTTCTTTCTTTCTGTTTTTTTTTTTTGGGGGGGGTACTGGGGATTGAACTCATGACCTCGTGCTTGTGAGGCAGGCACTTGTGCTATCTTTCCATTTTCTGATATCCTCTTCAATTCCTTTTTTAGAATACTGTAATTTTCAATGCATAAGTCTTTCACTTTCTTTGTTAGATTGATTCCTAAGTATTTCATTTTTCATGATGTTATTGTAAAAGGTATTGTTTCCCTAATTTTTCTCTTAGTGAGTTTGTGATTTGTGTACAAGAATGCTATGGGTCCTGCTATGTAGTCCAGGCTGGCCTTGAACTCACTATGCAGCCCAGGCTGGCCTCAAACTGTAGGCAGTCTTCCTGCCTCAGTCTTTCCAGTGCTGGGATACTACCATGCCCTGTTTGAGAATGCTATTGATTTTTGAATATTGACTTTTTATCCTGCCACCAAATTTGCTTATTTATTCTAGGAGTCTTTGCTAGAGTTTTGGGAGTTTTCTATATAGAGTATCATGTCATCAGCAAATAATGATAATTTAACTTCTTTTCCTGTCCTTATTCCTTTTATTCTTTCTCTTTTATTTCTTTCTCTTGTCTAATTGCTCTGCCTAATGTTTCCAGAAGTATATTGAACAGGAGTGGTGAAAGTGTACATACTTGTCATCTTCATCATTATAGTGAAAGCTTTCAGTTTTTGACCATTTAGTATGATGTTGGTTGTTGGTTTGTCATAGATGGCTTTTATTAGACTGAGATGAAGGTTGTCTATTCCAATTTTTTGTTGGGTTTTTATCATGAATGATTGGCCTTTGTCAAATTATTTTGAGAAAATCATATGGTTTTTGTCCTTGGCTTTGTATTACATTTATTGATTTGCATATGTTGAACCATGAGTGCATCCCTGGGATGAATCCTACTTGGTCATGGTATATAATCTTGATGATTTGCTGCATTCTGTTTGCCATATCTTACCAAGGATTTTTGTATCTGTATTCATCAGAGAGATTTGCATTTAGTTTTCTTTTTTGTTTGGATCTTTCTCTGGTTTTAGAATAGGTTAATGCTTGCTTCTAGGACTGAGTTTGGGAGTACTGCTTCCTTTTCAATTTTATTAAAGAGTTTGAGAAGTAATGACATTAGATCTCTAAAATTGTTACAGAATTCAGTAGTGAATCTGTCAGGTCCTGGGCTTTTCTTTATTGGTAGGTTTTTAATTACATCTTCAGTTTCACTGACTGATAGTGGTTTATTTAGAATTTTTACATGTTCTTGATTCAGCTTTGGTAATTCATATGTAACTAGGAATCTGTCCATTTCTTCTATGTTTTCTATCTTATTAGAATAGGTTTTCAAAGTAGGTAATAGTGATCTTCTGGATTTCTGCAAGATCTGTGGTGATTTCACGCTTTTTATTCCTAACTGCATGGATTTGAGTCTTTTCTTTCTTTTTTTTGAGAAGGTTGGCTAAGGGTTTGACTGTTTAATCTTTCAAAGAACCACCTCTTTGATTCATTGATTCTTCGTATTGTTTTCTTAGTGTCAATTGTATTTGTTTTTGAAGAACACTGTGCTTTTTTCTTCTTTCCTTTTTCTCCCTGAAATAAAATGAATTTGAAAAATAAATCTTTATTTTATTGATACATTTTAATTGCATTAATTTCTACCCTGATCTTTATCATTTCCTCCCTCATACATGCTTTGGGTTTTACTTGCTCTTTTCTAGAAGGTTGAAGTTCAACATTAGTTTATTTAAAGGGCCTGGGAATTTTTTTTTTTTTTTTTTTTTTTTTTTTTTTTTTTTTTTTTTTTTTTTTTTTTTTTTTTTTTTTGTGGTACGGTGTATCAAACTCACAACCTTGCCCCTGCCAAGCAGGCACTTAACCCACTGAACCAAACTCCCAGCCCTATTTTTTTCGAGGTAGGGTTGCACTATGTAGGTCAGGCCGGCCTTGCTCACCTTGTAGCCCAAATCTGCCTCGAACTCACAACGCTCCACCTACCTCAGCCTCCCAAGTGCTGGGATTAAAGGCATGTGCCACCACATCCAACTAGGGCTGGGAATTTGGCTCAGCGGCATAAGCGCCTGCCTAGCAAGTGCGAGGTCATGAGTTCAATCCCTGGTACCAAAAACAAAAACAAAAAAACACATTAGCTTATTTAGTTGAACTTGCTGTTTTTCTGATATGGGAATTCACCACTGTAAATTTCCCTTTTAAGACTGATTTGATTGTGTCCCATGACTTCTAGTATGTCATATTAGTATTATAGTTTGATTGTAGAAACTCTCTAATTTTTTTATTTAATTTCATCTGTGACCCATTGATTGTTCAGGAGGGTATTATTTTTGTAGTTTTCATGGTTTCTTTTGCCATTGATTTCCAATTTCATTGCACTATGATCTGATAATATGCATGGTATAATTTCCATTCCTTTGCATTTACTCAACCATGTTCTGTGAGCTAGTGTGTGGTTTATTTTGGAGAAAGACCCTTGTGCTGCTGAGAAGAATGAGTATTCTGTTGTTAGCAGAACACTCTGTAGATATCTAAGTCCATTTCTTCAAAGATTTGGTTCAGTTCTGGTATTTCTTTGGTTTTTTATTATTTAATTTTTGTCTAATTGATCCATCTATTTGTGACAGTGGGGTATTGAAGTCCCCCATTACAGTTGTGTCTAACTTTTCACTCGTTGCTGAGACAAAATACCTAGTGCCCAAAATTAGGGAAGGAAAGGTTTATTTCTTACAGTTTCTCAGGAGTTTTGTCCATACTTAGTTGGCTGCAAAGCAGCATGGTGTGGTGGGGCTGCCGTTCATGGCAGCTGCAACCTTAACCGCGTGGCACGCTCGCAAGAGAGGGCAGAAGCGAGCAAGAGGAAGACCTGCTTCATTTACACTGTATCTCAGCTCCACCCCTGGGCGGGTGCAGCACTCACATCACCAATCCTGCTGGTGCTAGACTCAGCCCCATCAAAAGTATATGAGGACTTGGGGGTACATAGTATATCACCCAGTACAAATTGTATTAGTGTTTATCTGATTTTCATGTCAATAAGTGTTTGTTTTATATAGTTGCGTATGCTGATATTTGGTGCATATAAATTTATGATTATCTCTTCTTCTTGTGCTGTTCCCTTAACAGGTATGCAGTGAACTTCTTTGTCTCTTCTCATCAGTCTTGGCTTGAAATCCACTTTATCTGTGAATAAAATAGCTATCTCTGCTTTTTTCCTAGGTTCATGTTGCATGGAGTATTGTTTTCCATCCTTTGACTTTCAGTCTCTGAATTTCTTGTTGAATTAAATGGGTTTCTTGTATGCAGCATATTGTTGGATCTTGGTTTTTAATCCATTCTGCCAATCTGTTTCTTTTGATTAGTGAATTGAGATCATTCACATGGATGTTTGTAACTAACATGTATTGACTTATCCTTGTCATATTATTTTCCTGTTGTTGGTTCCTTTTCATTATGTTTAATTACCTGCCTTGCCTGGTAGATTCATTCTTTTGGGATTCTTGAAATTGTTGTCTTTTTCTAGAATATCCTTCAGAACTTTTTGAAGTGCTGGTTTGGTGGTCATGAACTTCTTCAGGTGTTCTTTGTCATGGAAGTATCTTATTTCTCCATCAGATTGAAATATAATTTTGTGGGGTACATCAGTCTGGGTTAGAGACTGTTTCCTTTTAAAGCTTGAAGTGCTTTACTCTAAGCTCTCCTTGACTTAAGGATTTGTGTTGAGAAGGCTGCTGTGATTCTGATTGGCTTTCCTGTATAGGTGAGTTGTTTCTTTTTTCTAACAGCTTTCAATATTCTGTTCTTGTGTTAAGTTTCTGGAATCTTAAGTATTATATGCCTTAGTGTATTTTTTTTCTGATCATCGCTATTTGGAGTTCCTATATGCCTCACTAACCTGTATGTCAAATTCTTTTTCATGCTTAGAAGTTTTCTGCTTTCTTTTCTTTTTTCTTTTTTAGATTTTTTTAAAGAGAAAAAAAAAAACAGAAAAAGCAAAAACAAACAAACAAAAAAACACAATAAAAACAAACAAAAACAATAGTGATATAGGATTTCAAAACAAGATGACAGGAATTTAACAATGGTTGTTATATTGCATATTGTTATCTTCAAAATAGTTGCTCAGTTTACCAGATACAGGCATGGAAAGTTGATCAAATAATATGAGCACTAGCTATTTCTTTCCATGAATTAACAGGATTAGTGTTATGATTATCTTTGCTATCTTGTGTATATATATATATTTTTTCCTTCTCCCTTCCTTCTTTTCTTCTTTCCCCCACCCCAGTTGTTCTTTTCCTTTGAGCAGTTTCTTTCACTTTCATTAATATTATAACTCTTGGGTCTTATTTACTCTTTCAATTTCTTACACTAGGGAGACAGTATAGTGTTTACACATTGCAAGTCTGATTTATTTCATTTATGAGTATGATCTCTAGTTGCTTCCATTTACCTATAAATGCCTCAAATTTATCCTTCTTGATAGCTGAGTAGTACCCCATTGTATAAAAATATCACATCTTTTGTATCCATTCCTCAGTTGATGGGCATTTGGGTTGTTTCCAAGATTTATATATTACAAATTGTGCTGCTATAAACATGGGTGTACATATATCACTATAGTATGATGTTTTTAATCTGGGAAAATACCCAGAAGGGGAATAGCTGGGTTGAATGGAACCTCTAATCCTAGTTTTTTGAGGAATCTCCACACTGATTTGTGCCATCTTCTGATTTTTCATTGATTCCAGTTAATTTTATATTATCTTCATTGTATTATCTAGCAGTTGTTGGATTAATTTTTCATGGTTCTTTGCTATTTTTAAGAGGTTCTTCATTTGATGATCTCCTGTCTTCCAGATCTGATATTCTGTCTTTACATTGGTCACTCTGCTGTGTATACTTTCAGTAGAATTTTTTTTTAATCTCCTGGATTTTCACTTGAGTCTGTTTTATGGAAACCTGTTCTTTTTTTATGTTGAGCATTTATGGTTTTCATGTCTTTCCTAAGCTTCCCTAATTTTAAAATCTGTATCCATTCTAGATTCACTAATCATTTCCTTTATTATGATTGCCATCTCTTGAATTATTTCTGTTTTTTGTTTTTTTTTTTGTCAAGAGACTTATTTTATTTTATTATTTTTTTTGTGGCACTGGGGATCTAACTCACAACCTTGCGCCCACCAGACAGGCGCTTAAGCCACTGAGCCAAACTCCCGGCCCTAGTTTTTTTGAGACAGGGTCACACTGTTGTAACTCAGGCTGACCTTGCGCTTGTGTTGTAGCCCAGGACGGCCTCGAACTCACAACGCTCCTCCTCCCTCAGCCTTCCGAGTGCTGGAATTAAAGGCATGCGCCACCATGCCTGGCATGAGAGACTTATTTTTAAAAAGAGAGATTTATTGATCTGTTCTGTTACTTCTGCTACCAATATTTCATTACATTCAGCTGGAAGTTTTTTTTACTTTTTCCTCCTTAATGCCCCCTTGATTTGCCTTGAGTGAGTTGGGAATTATGGATTGCATCACTCTTCTGTGTCTTCTCCTTTTGTTTTTTTAATTTGTTTTCTGTGGTGAAGCTGGTAAATTGCTTTATAGTAGACAGCTTTATTACTAGCATTGAGACCTCTTTAGGAAATGACTACTTTTCATAGATGTCTTCTAGCTATAGTTGGCTTTGGCTTTTGAATCTGTCCGAGGATCTTCAGTTTATTAGGGATGAAACATTGCTACCTGTTTGGCCTAGCACTCAATTCATTGGTATTGGACTATGGTACTGTTTATGACCCCTAGACAATCTAGGTATTGGCATACAAGAAAAATCAATTGATCCAAATAATTATGTCACCTTGGCTAATGTACTACAATCAGTAGTAACAACAGCATCAAGCACAGACTAGAAATTGACAAACTGTGATAAATTATTGTCACTTTTAACCATATATACAAGATTTATAGTTATATAACAACATCTAAGACAAATCAAAAAATTACATACAGTAAATATCCACTCAACAGAGCAATTTTACCCTAAAGGGAGAAAATTTAAAAGGGATAAGAAGAAAAAATAGAGAAAGAAAAAAAAATGAGAGAGAGATTAGAACCAAGGCTGAAGGACAAAGGAGGATTACCCAAGCTTTGGGAAATTGATGAAGCAGACAGGAGGGAAAGAAAGAAGGGAAAAACAAAAGTACAAAACAAAACAAAAAACTAAAAACAATGTTCATACTCATGAAAAAAGAAACCAAAAAGAACAAAGAAAAAACAAAACATTTCTCTGTCATTTCAAGCCTGTAGTTATCTTCTAGCATCTACAGTTTTGTGGCAGTGTCCAATTCAGGGCGTGGCTCTGTGGTAGCTGGTAGACAGGAGGCAGTCAGCGTCCACATCTGTGCTGGATAGTCTCGGCAGACCTGTAGTAGGTGTAGGGATTCACAGGATTCAGATCCACAGAAGTTCAGGCTGATCCTGGCTTCTGATTGTGGGGTTGGGGATTGAGTCATTCAGCCTGCAACACTCTGGGTGTCTCCTGCTGGCCTGACCATGGCTCCCTGACCCTAGATATCTCCCACAGTTGTCCTTCACCCAGTCACTGTGGGATTTCAATGCTGGGGTCCCTGAGATGAAGCCAGCCCACAGCTGCTCAGAGACCCAGGTTCAGGTGGCCCATCCCTTCTGGCCAAGCACCCTCCACAGGAGACACTGCAGTCTCTTGGACTGGAGTCACTCACCAGCTGTTACAGTGCATAGTCTCCACTCCTTTGTTCCACTGGTGCACTTCTCCCTGGAGGTCTCTGGAGTCACCTGCCCTCACCGTGTCTCTGTAGATTCACACTGTGAGCCAGGAGCTGGGGAAAGTGCAGATTTCCCCTTCCTTTTTCTGTGTTGAGGCCTGTCTCTTCACTTTCTTTGTGGGCTCATTTTTCCTTCAGATCCTTCCTGGGCCCTAGGGATCCACCTCTCTCCTTCTGTTCTTCCCCAAATTATTATATTCCAGTGTCTGGAGTCTGAATCTTGGAGAGATTGATTTGTTGGTGCTTACTGCTTCATCATCTTTCTGGAAGTCACCCTTCAATAGTCTTTCATAGTTTTTTCCTTGAAGGATTTGTGCATTTTTTGGTAGATCATTGTTTTGTTATTTGTTTGTTTGAGATAGTCTTAATATGTAACCCTGGCTGAGCTTGAACTTGGGATACTCCTGCCTCAGCCCATGCTGGGCTAGTTTTTTTGTTGGATCACTGTCTAACTTACAATTTATGTATTTATTGTGATACAGTCTCTTTCCCCCATTATATAACTGTTGCAAATACAGCAGTACCTTGGTTCATAATGCTTTTGTTTGCAAATAATTTGGTTCACAGCAGTGTTTGGGACAGTTTTGTATTTATTTGTAAACTCTGCATTGGGTGACAAACGCAACCATGGCCATCTTTCCCACACAAACACAAATATGGCCATCTTTTCCAAAATTGTAGAACAAATTAACTTCATGAACTGAGGTACCACTGTACATGGAAATGCTACTAATATCTGTATGTTAATAATTATAATAGTCAGGCCAGGCATGGTGGCATATGCCTGTAATCCCAGCACTCAAGAGGCTGAGGCAGGAGTCTCACTGTGAATATGAGGCTAGATTGAGCTATAAAGTAAGCTCAAAATGAGCCCTAACTGCATAATGAAACTTTGTCTCAAAAAGACCAAAAGAAAGAAAGAAAGAAAGAAAGAAAGAAAGAAAGAAAGAAAGAAAGGAAGAAAGAAAGAAAGGAAGAAATTATAATAGTTTATCTAGGGGGCTGGGGATAGAGCTCAGTGGCATAAGCACCTGCCTAGCAAGCACAAGGTCCTGAGCCTGATTCCTGGTACAAAAAAAAAAAAAATCCATAATAGTTTATCTTGGATCCAGGTGTGGTAGTGCACACCTATAATCCCTGTACTTGGGAGGCTGAGGCAGGAGATTTGCCATGAGTTCAAGACCAGTCTGAACTATATAGCAAGACCCTGTCTCAAAAACAAAAGACAAAAAACAACAACAACAAAAAAAAAAATGAGGGGAAGGGGTTTCCTCTTTATTTTTGAGTCTTAAGAACCTTATTTATAGACAGACATAATGGCGCAAGCTTGTGATTCCAGCTGAAGGGGACTGAGATAAGAGGATTATAAATTTGAGGTCAGCCTAGGCTACTGAGTGAGACCTTGTATCAAAAAACAAAAACAAAACCTTCTTTAATTTTCTTGTCTTGAAGTCTCGTTTTAGATTCCCACATGGTAATGACCACAGTAAGAGGATATTCATGTTGTGCTCATAATTCTAATGGGAAAGTTTCTATAATTTTACCAAGAAATATGATACTCACTGTGGGGTTGTCATAAAGTTCGAGGTAGTGTACAACTGTAGTCCCAGACTCAGGAGGCTGAGGCAGGAGGGTCCCTTGAGCCCACAAGTTTGAGGCAAGTATAGGCAACATAGCAAACTTTGTCTCTTAATGAAAAAAAAAAAAAGATTGTATGAGGTTAGTGATGTCCCTCTCTGGCCTATTTTACTAGGTTTTTGTTTCAGTCATAATTAGTGTTAAATCTTAGTGAATGCTTTTTCTCCATCTGATTTTTGTCTTTTAATGTGGTTGTTTTACTAGCATAATTCTGATGTTAAGCCCTGTTTGCCTGGCAAGTCCTTCTTGCTCATAGCACAGTGTGTATACATGCGTATGCTTGTTCAATACACTGCTGGCTCAGTCTGCTAGTATGTGACTGTTATTATTTAGGATGTTTTGTGTATAAGACAGATTGATCTAAATTGTTTTGTTGTGCTGTTCTTTCCAGCTGTATTTCAGAATCCTATCATAGCTCCCTAGAATCTGACGGGTAGTTCCTTCCTCCCTTCTTGTCTCTGAAAAGGCTTCCTAGGTTAGAGATGATCTGTCCCTGGTAGGCCTGGTACAGACTGAACATCCCTTGTCTCACTGTTTGGGCCCATATGTGTTTCAGAGTTGGGAGGCTTTGGATTTGGAGATGTCTGCATGGTCTTTACTGATTGAGCAGCCCTGATCTGAAATAAAAAATCTGCAATGATCTAAAATCTAAAACAGTTGAATGGCACTTCAGAGCATTTTAAATTTTTGAATCAGGGATGCTCAGCCTATATCTTTTATCCAAAATGGGGAATTTGGGCAGACCAAGTACTTAATTTATTAAGTTTTAAGCCAGGCGTGGTGGCACACGTGTGTAGTCCCAGCACTCGGGAGGCTGAGGCAGGAGGATCACTGTGAGTTTGAGACCAGCCTGGGTTACAACATGAGCTTAATGCCAGCCTGAACTGCATAGCGAGACCCTGTCTCAAAAAAGACCAAAAAAATTTTTTTACTAAGTTTTTTAAAATTCCATCTTTTCAGGTGTGGTGGTGTATCCCTGTAATCCCAGCACTTGGGAGGCTGAGGTAGAAGGATCATAGTGTGTTTAAGGCCAATCTGGGCTAGTGAGTACAAGACCAAGCTCAACTACACAGTGAGACCCTGTCTCAAGAAACGAAAATAATAATAATAATAATAATCCCCCTTCAGTCAATTTTGACAGTATATATTGTCTTTACAAACTGTTTAGTTTATCTGCATTTTTATGTTTTGGCATTGTCTTAGTTACTTTTCTCATTGCTGGGACAAAATCCCTCACACCCAAAGTTAAAGAAGGAAAGGTTTATTTGGCTCAGATTTTTTAGAAGTTTCAGTCCTTAGCTGTCTGGCTCCAAGGCAGAGTGGCAAGGTAGGAGGGCATCGCAGAGGATAAACAGTCCATGGCACGGCAGACAGGAGACAGCAAAGCAGCAAGCAGCAGCAGGGGCTAGCTCGGCTTTCCCTTTTATCCCAAACAGGCTATAAACCTTTGATTGGTGCCACCTATACCCAGGGTTAGGCTTCTGTTATCTAAGCCTTTAACCCTAGTATCATACCCTTAATCTACATTGACACACCCTAACCTTTGAAACTCCCCACCTATGACTGCGTGAGGCTTTGTGGGGAACATCTAGGTACAAGCTGTAACAGGTGTGAAATCCCTGACAATGTTGTATTTAAAAGCCGTAGAGCCGGTGTGGTGGCGCACGCCTTTAATCCCAGCACTCGGGAGGCTGTGGTAGGAGGAGCGTTGTGAGTTCGAGGCCAGCTTGGGCTACAAGGAGAGCGAAAGGCTGGCCTGAGCTACATAGTGTGACCCTGCCTCAAAAAACTAGGGCTGGGAGTTTGGCTCAATGGCTTACGCACCTGTCTGGCAGGCACAAAGTTGTGAGTTCAATCCCCAGTGCCGCAAATAAAATAAAATAAAATAAAATAAAATAAAAGCTTTAGCACTGGGGATACCGGTCAGTGGTAGGGCATTTGCCTAGCATGTGCAAGGTCCTAGCTTCGATCCCTAGCACTGCTAAGAAATTTTTTAAAAAACAGTTTGAAATCTCTTCTGCAGTCCCATCCCCTTTGGAAAGTTCTAAATACTGGCCCAGAATTATACCCTGTCTCAAACTTAGTTTCACTTGGATTTCTGTGATGTGATAGAATAATGTCAAATAATTTAAATATGATCTAGCACATTTACTATATAGTAGGGTTGAGGTTCTTTTGCTTGATTATAAATATAAATATTCATTGTTTCAATACTTGAAAGATACATATATAAAATAGTATAATCAAGAAGATTAAAAGCAAGCACTGTTATTATTTTGGTATTTGCCCAATTTTCTGCTATATCTATAAATAAATTTTTAAAAGTAAGTTTGAGATAATACTGCACATACTTTTTTCTCACTCAGTATATTACAGGATAGCACCCTTATCCTACCCATTCAAAATCCACAGTGTTACAAAACCTGATGCTTTGAGTGTCATCTCAGCACTCATGATATGAGTGGGGCTGGGGGTCATAGCACATGTCAGACCGCAGGTTTGATCCCCAGCACCACACATGAAAATGTTATGGCAGCTGGGCGTGGTGGTGCACACCTTTAATCCCAGCACTCAGGAGGCTGAGGTAGGAGGAGGGTTGTGAGTTTGAGGCCGGTTTGGGCTACAACATGAGTGCAAGGCCAGCCTGAGCTACTTGGTGTGACCCTGTCTGAAAAAACTAGAGCCAGGAGTTTGACTCAGTGGCTTAAGTGCCTGTCTGGCAGGTGTGAGGTTGTGAGTTCGATCCCTGGTGCCACAAAAACAAAACAAAACAAAACAAAAGAACATTATGGATTAGGGATGCCTAACTGGTAAAACATATTGAATATTCCAAAACCCAACAAATACATCTAAAACTCTTCTAGTCCCATATATGTCAGATAAGGGATACTCATCCTGTATATCTGCCTGTATCATTAAATATTTGAAAGTATATATTTAAATAGTGGTATAATATTCCCCTCTTCCTGGCTGGGCCTGGTGGTGCAGCTGGGTATGATGGCACATGCCTGTAATTCTAGCACTCAAGAGGATTGGCATAAGTTTGAGGCCACCCTGGGCTATACAGTAAGTCCAAGGCCAACCTGAACTACATAGCAAGACCCTGTTCATATACATATATTTATTCCCCTCTTCCTGTGTACTATAAGTCTTTTAGCAAATACCCTGTTTTTGAACCTTTAGGCCAGGAGCGATGTATCTTTGAATCTTTGATGATTTCTTATGTTGGATTCTCATAAGTGCATTTCAGGGGGTGAAGGGTGTGCCTGCTTGCGGGGACTGCCAGGCTGACAGGTGGCATCTGTTCCTCTTTTTGCAGCAGCCCACGCACCCTGTGTACAACATTGGACCGGACAAGGTGATCCAGGCCACCACACACTTCCTGCAGAAGCCAGTCCCTGGCTTCGAGGAGCCGGAGGATGAGGGGACAGCAGAGATTCCAAGTGACTAGAGGACCCAGGCCAAGCTCTGTGCTCCCCACCTCCCCACTCAGAAGAGGTTTTGTGTTTGGTTCATAGTGCGTTCCGTGCTCCACAAGCCTCAGCTACTGTGGAGCTGTGGTTTTCTTCGTCCTCTGTCAAAACAAAGCCACTGGTTTTGGGTTCGGAGTAAATAGTGGAGTGGTTTTTAAAAATTGTTTTCATTCCTATCAAAGCTAAAACCTGTCCACCCGCCCGTGCAAGGAGGTGGGGACGGTGCATGCTGGGAGGAAGCCGCCCCTCCCACCAGCCCTCCAACCTGGATGGCCACACAGAAACAGGCGGTGTCTAAGCATCACAGCCTGCAGGGCCCTTGCTGTGGCTCCCATCTGCACGGCAGTGTTCAGTCTCCGGATGGGACACCGTCCCGGACTGCTTCACACCGAGGTGTGGGGCTTTGGTGCCCACAAAGTGGGTTCCCTGGAAAAGACTGTGTAGGGGCTGATTTAGGAGGTGCTTCTGCCTCTCACCCTTCACCCTAGCCATTTGCAAGGGACAGGAACTGGGGGTGGAGGGACAAATGTCTCCCCAAGTTGAGAGTCACTCCCCTGCAGAACTGGAGATCTGAGCCAGGCATCTCCAAGACTGTGTGTGGGCACAGGCAAGACTTGCTTCGGCCCAGGTGTGGCAACTTAGACCAGGAAATCAATTATGAGTAGAAATGCACCCCTGGCTCCACCCTGTGCCAGAGGAAGCAGCCCTGTGTGCAGCCCTGCCCATCGTGTTCCATGAATGTCCCCTGATGTCCTCAGGGTAGCGCCTGCAGCCCAGGGCTCTTCTGTGTGTTTCCATCTTTCTTTCGCCGGACTCCCAGCCCACCTGTCTCCAACCAGTGTTGTCTTTCACACCCAGAGTGTTAACACTACTAAGTCTTTCACCTTAATTTATGACTCAGGATTCATTCTCATCCTGCCCACTCTAGGCTCAGAGATGTCAAATCAAGTGCTAGACAAGCCAGCTGCTGCGGGGCAGTGGCCAAGTGGAGGCCCCATGGGGCCTCTGCTGCCTCTTGCACTGAGCCCTTGCATGGTCAGTGGGGTGCTGAGCTCAGTCATCGTCCACTGCTCCAGCAAGCTCCGTGTCACTGTCCCTACCTTTGTGTGCGCACCATGGATCGCAGGCAGACAGGAGCTCAGAGATGCAGCATGAGGCTCTTTTCAAACAACTGGCCACTCGCTGCCTCAGATTCCCTATTGCTTTGATGCACTGGGCTATTGTGTTACCTCCTTGAAATAATAAAAGCATAACATTTTCTATAATGTCTTGTTTGTTCTGTTTTTGTTTATGGTACTGGGAATTGAACCAGTGTGTATTCTATGATATCTCTTACATGATCTCTACCAAGAAAATTCTTCAGAATGCCCAGTATGGGAAATTATCAAAGGTTGCCCGTGGGATTCCAGGCCATCTGTGGGCATTCAGGGTTGGACGTGAGTCTGCCTCATGCTGCTCCTCCAGTCCAGGAATTGGTGGGCCCAACAAGCAGCGTTGCTTTGCAAAATTCCTGGCACAGTTCCATTTACTTTGCTCCCCGTGCTGCATTCCCTCCCCCGTGTCCAGCTGCCTATGAGCAGGCACCATGCTCCTCAGCCCCAGCACAGGCATTGCGCCCTGGGGGGGCAGGGTGACACAAGGACAGGCTGGATCCTGTGGCCACCTGGGTTTCCCAGCTCTTTCAGCCTGTCTCCAGGAAGGCTGGGGAGCTAGGTGCTTGCTCCATGGCTTCCCTTGGGAGAGGAGAGGGTGTCCTCAGAAGACATGCACATCCACACAGCCCAACCACATCCTGACATCCTGGAATGTAATTCCTGCCCCTTGTGCTATTTTTGCTCTGCTAACAAAGGTTGGGCTGCAAAACAACATTGTGCGATGCATCCTTCCCCTCGCGGTAACAGGCGAAATGCTCTCAGCCCAGAGCCTCGGGTACCTCACGATTAACAGCAATAATAACCGGTGTGATTAAGCAGAAGGCACTGTCGAAGGCTGAGCTGGCTTTCTACCAAGGGGCTGGACCCAGGAGATAAAGTTGGGCTAGAGAGAGAAGAGAGGGCCACGTCCTAGTACTGTTCTCT
This sequence comes from Dasyprocta punctata, assembly GCA_004363535.1. Lineage (NCBI taxonomy): Eukaryota > Metazoa > Chordata > Mammalia > Rodentia > Dasyproctidae > Dasyprocta > Dasyprocta punctata. Next base: position 46,023 of record RJWM01008085.1, on the reverse strand, counting down.
TGGTGCTGGCGCTGGCATTTCTGGGAGGCCACCTTGTCAGAAGGGCATTTCCCCTCGGCCTGCAGTCAGGGCCCAGAGATAACTTCTCAGATTTCTCAAGTGGAGCTTTCAGAAGACACGAGCATAGCATTCAAAGCAGGTCATCCCCAACAAGTCTTTTTCGCATCAGTTAACACCAAATTGCCACACATATATCTCTGTGTCCAGATGCCCCCAACATTCCCGTTCCCATCTCCGGTGCCCTAGAAGTTGGGGGCCTGGCAGACCCTCCTGCAAAGGCCAACATGAACTCCCCCAATGTGACAGTGCTAGTGAACAGTATCCCTGAGCTGTCCTTTCTGTCCTGCATCATTTTGGAGGTGGAAACCACAGGCCAGAGTCTAGCAGTAGCTCTGTGAAACGACACAACAAAACCAAACTGAAAGATGGCTGGCCACCCCCACTCACTGCTGCTTCTGTCGGGAAGACCCTCCCAGACCCACCTTTGGCCCTGTATCTCAGGCTTGGGCCCGAGAGCTCTCTCTGGCAGTGGATGCTGAACCCCAGGAAGTCCACACTCCTAGGCCATTTCAGAGTCACTGGCGCAGGGCTAACACAGGCCCAGGACCACCTGGTGGCTATGCAGAACTCCCACAGCTGCTTTTAGAGAGTGAGGGGCCCTGCACCAGGAAAGTACCAACACAGTGGGCATGGTGGAGGTGCCCTCCTGTACCCCTGACCCCTTGAGAGGTTGAGGCAAGAAAATCACAAGTTCAAGTCCTGTCTGGGCAATTTAGCAAGACCGTGCCTCAAAAAACAAACACATGAAGGTGTAGCACAGTGGAAGAGTGTCCTTGCATTCAACTCCAGTACTACAAAAACAAAAAAAAAAAAAAAGAGGACCAACCCAAATTAAGGAACTCAACCAGAAGCAGATTTCCTCAGGTGTGGCCTTCATTTCAAAATCCAAACAGCTTCTGCTGAGTGCCCTGAAGGCTTTCTGGGTCTGTTTGTGAGAATACAGAATCAATTCTTCTCTCTCTCTCTTTTTTTTCTTGTTTCTTCTCCCTACCACCTTCTCCTTTTCTTCTTCTCCTTCCTCTTCCTCTTCCTCCCCCAACCCCCACTCTATTCTTGTCTTTGCTTCCATTGAAGCACAAAGCAGCTCCCACACCAGGATTTCATGCCCCAGCAGTGCCATGCAGAAGCCCATGTTGCTGACTGGCCAGACCCTGGAGTAGTGATTAGGAGCTGGAAGAGGATCCCGGAGGAGTGCGGCAAGCGGATGACTCTGAAACTGGGCCTGACTCAACTAAGGCAAAGCAGCACTAGAGCAGGCCGCCGACGAGCTCTCCCTAACACTCGGATACATCCCAGCGCCACCAGGGGCCATCCTGGTCCTGGGATCAAGCCATGAGGGTTTTCTTATGGGCTCTTACTAGGCCACACTGACCCCAGGGTCACCCTTTCCTTTCCAGAGCAGTTCTGCGGGCAACGCGGCAGTGGCCTTCATGAAGCTGCCTCTGAGGAAGACAGTAGGGCCGGACACATGGCCAAGCACAGGCCTTCGGTCGAGGCCAGCCCACGTCTCACTGTGCTGCTTCTGGTGATCTGACTCACTTAGCAGACAGGTGACACTTAGGAAGCCCTCAGAAGGTGATTAATTTAATTCCAGCACTCGGGAGGCTGAGGTAGGAGAGGCATTGTGAGTTCGAGGCCTGTTTGGGCTACAACACAAGCGCAAGGCCGACCTGAGCTATGTACATAGTGCAACCCTGCCTCAGAAAACTAGGGCCGGGAGTTTGGCTCAGCAGCTTAAGCGCCTGTCTGGCAGGCGCGAGGTTGAGTTCAATCCCTGGTGCCAAAAAAAAAAAAAAAAAAAAAAAAGGTAATTAAGAGCACACCCCTTATACTGTCTCACCAAGATTAGCTATATACAGTAGGTCCCCAACTTAGTAACATTCAAGTTACCAACTTTCACAGGTGTGCTGTGTAAGACTCACTTTGTTGAATACAAACCAGTCTGACGTACGAACAATTCTCCCAGGACAGAACTTGTTTATAAATTGGGAACTTACTGTACCTGTCTTTCTGGCAGGAGTTTCCTAGCCAGGAATTAAAAATGGAGCTGTATAGGACTGGGGATGTAGCTCATGTGCAAGGCCCTGGGTTCAATCCCCAGCACCACAAAAAAAGTTGGGGAGGGGAGGCTGTCCGGTGACCTTGAGCACACTGCCTATGGCCAGGGTTGGAAGCCACTGGCTTTACATGTCAGATGTACAGATAATAATGCTGATGTTCTATTACAGAAATTGGCCAGACGTAGTGGTAAATGCCTATAATCCTAATGCTTGGAAGGCTGAGGCAGGAGGAGCACCACGAGTTCATGGCCAACCTAAGCTACATAGTGAGACCCTCTCAAAAAAACAAACCCTGAAAATTGAAGAACTTGTCTGTCATTCCCTCTGTATTTTCATCAACCCCACCTCCTGCTGGGAGTGGGTCATCCCAGTGGCTCAGCATCCAGACTCGTGAAAGCCGAAGGGCCTGGAGTGGAAAATGGGTGTGGCCCGGGTATGTGCTGTGGCCCTGCCCAGACCACAGCTCCCAAGGGCACAGTGTGGCTCCTGTTCACTTCTGGAGCTAAGAACGAGTATTTAGTGGGACACAGGTCTGCCTTGGAGGTCTGCTCAGTGCTGCCTCCATGTGGGGACACGCATTTGTTGGTGGGGGTGGTGCTTTCCCAATATTACATTCGTTCACCATCTACACCTGGGGGCAGCACACTTGGGGTGAAGAGTCAGATGACACTACAGTTTCCAGCTTTTCGGGTCATGTGGTCCCGGCTCCCATTTACCATCGCACAAAACCACAGAAGCATGGCTGTGCCCTGTCCCATGAGTTATGAACACAGGTGGGTGGCTGTAGTTTCCCTAGCCCTGATCTAGCCAAAATCTCATCTGTATTCACTCAGCATTCTCCTGTGTCTCTCAGGGCTGGAATGCTTTCCACATAATATTAGAGTCAAATGACAAATGTGCTCTGTAAAGTCTGGGCCAAAACTTCTAGTCACCCACATGCACTGCAGCAGCAGGGACTGATTGAAGACACTGGTTTGGATGGCAGAAAAACAGGCCCAGCTGGCTTAAAGCAAAGAGGAAACGACCAATTCTGGATGGAAAAGTGCAGGGATGAGGCTGGCGGCAGGAGGGGCCTCGGTAGGTTTCTGCCCCCACCTCGGGCTCTCTCCCCGAGAGGAGACGGCAGCTGCACAGCGCCCTGGCTTTCAGCTCAGCAGACCAAGCACCTGGCCACCCCAGCCTCCGGTGCAGGCCCAGTGGGGATCACTGTTTCACCAGCTTTGAGTCAATGAAACAACACAGGCTGGAATATAGTGTGCTGGTCACCTACATTTGGTGGCGCTTTAGTGCAGGTGGGGAATGGGGCTTTGTCGGAAGCACACAGCCTTGAGACTGGGGAGGGAAAAAAGCCCTGAATACAGATGAGTGTGGAAGCCCATGGGGAAATGGAGGCTGGAGAGGCAGACCGCTGTGACTCTCAGCAGGCTGTTGCCGCGATAACAGTGGACAATGTTGGCGGCCATTCTGCCCCAAAGCCAGGCTCTTTCATATATCTTTGCTTCAGGAATTTTTCAGGTTTGACAGTAATCAGTCAGCCTGGCTTGCCATAGCCTCAGTGATTGACTTGGAGCCAAGAATGTGACCTACACCAGGCCGAGGCAGGAGGATCAAAAATTCGAGCCTAGACCGGGCAAACTGTGACTTAGCAAGACCCAGTCTCAAAAGGTAAAAAGTGCTGGGGATGTCACTCAGTGTGAAGGGTCTGCATTCAATCCCCAGCACCAAAATAAACAAACAAACCTTGACCTAAAATAGTCTAACAAAAGGGAAGTCACGGACACACGGTGACAGGGAAAAGCAGCTCTCTCTTCTGAGTGGAACGTGAGTCTGGCATCCTGGAACCCCCCGGAAGAAAGCAGCGGAGAGGTGAGCCCGAAGACTCCCGGGACGCTCATTCCGTGGCCCAGCTGCCTCTGGGTTCTCACTTATGTGGGCCGGGCTGAGTCGGTTTACTATCATTGGTGGCCTGGCCTTGACGTGCAATTTTTCAGCTCCACAATGGTACAAACATAAAGCGCATGTGTGCGGTGGAAACTGAATTCCTGCATTCCCGGGTAAAGTGTAGTACACGTGTTAATGATGTTTTCAGTTCAGGATGGGTTTGGGGATAAGACCTTGCTATAAATGGAGGCACATCTGCACTTGGAACCGGAAGCACACTGGTATATACAGAACTACCCCCATATTAGCCCAAGGCCCTGAAAGTACTTATTTGCTGCCTGGAAAATCCCAAACACCCTAACCACACCTCCCCATCAGTAGCCCCTGTCTCTCCTGGTCTTCGACCTCTCCTCACTTGACCTTGACTCTGTTTGGTCAGGTGGGCGACCTGCAGTTTACAACTGGAGGAACAGGTCAGACAGCTAAATGAATCACCGTGGTCCCCCTGCTGTCAAAGGTCAGAGTCTCCGCTGGAGAGCCCGGCTCTGCTGCCCACCCCGCCACCACAGACCTCTAAAGGGAGGGGCAGAGGGGCAGGGACAGTGATGGCCAAGAGGGGGTGTAGCCCAGCCTCCCTCTCAGGCTTTGAATGGCAGAAATCGATGTGTGCTCGGGCAGGGCTGACCCAGTGCAGAGTAAAGTGCAGGTGACTCACGCTGAAGTTGAGGCTGAAGCTGTCTTCCTGGGAGTTGACCGAAGTCTTCTCTAAGCAGCCTCACCCGTCTAACCGGCTCCTGGACATCCTCCTCACTCCTCACAGCAACCTGCTTTGCCCCTGCTTCTCACTGATGCAGAAGTTTGGGAGAACCAGGTGTTCATGCCTCTTGCTTCTCCAGCACATCTGAGAATGAGACCAGGCAAGGCAGGGACAGAGCACTTGTCACTAGCCCAGCTTGTGAATATTTCCCTTGCTCCTGTCTCTCCCTTAGGAAACACAGCTCTTCTTACAAAATAACAATAGGCAGATGTGGTGGCACACGCTTATAATACCGGCACTCAGGAGGCTGAGGCAGGAGGATCCCCATGAGTTTGAGACCAGCTGGGGCTAAAAAGTGAGTTTAAGGCCAGCCTGAATTCATAACAAGGCCCTTTCTCAAAAAAACAAAAACAAAAACAAAAAGACAAACAATACCAACACACACACACACATTAAGAATGCTTGCTTTTTTTTGAGATAGGGTCTCACTATAGTTCAGGTTGGCCTTGAAGTCACTATGTCACCTCAGCCTGCCCAGTGCTGAGATTACAGGCATGTGCCACCACACCCAGCCAATAATAATGCATTTTTAAAAATAAGCTTTTTTGTTCAGTTGGGTTTTTTGGTTTTGTGGGTTTTTTTTTTTTTTCAGTTCTTGGACTCAAACCCAGGGGCTCACATGTACTCGGCTACTGAGTTACACCCCCCAGCCCCCCAAAAGGTTTTTTTTAAATTTCTTCCGAAATAGGCTTCTTAGTTTAGTTTTAGATGGAAAGAAAAACCTCCAGGACAGCACATCCAGTTCCCTTACATCCACTAGGCAGTTTTCTCAGTTATTAAACAGCATTTGTCACAGTATGGATAATTTTTTAGCTCAAGTCCACACTTTATTTGAATCCCCTTAATCTTCTCCTAATGTCACCTTTCTGTCCTGGGATCCTACTTAGGGTGCATCATGTCCAGTCATCTCATCTGGCCTTGACGTCTTGAGGGCTACAAGGGTACTGGGCAGGTATTTTGCAGAACATCCCTCAGCTGAACTTTGTGTGACACTTTCACATGGCAGACCAGGGGTGATACCTAGCTGGAGGGAGACCCCAGAAATAACGTGCCACTCTCGTGAATCAAGCTTACACGCTGCCAACTCGATCTGTCATTGCCGATGTTTGTCAGGTATCTCTGAAGGTCGCTCTTTCGCTCCTTTCCATAATGTGCCCTTTAGAAAGAAGTTGCTACATGTAGCTCACAGTGAAGGAGTGGGCAGTTAGGTTTCCCATCTCTGAGGGCAGAGTAAATCAGTTATTTGGAATTCTACATGGGAGGTTTATTTTCCACCTATTTATTATCATTTAGTTGGCCCCCTGGATCTGCAGATCCTGCATCTATAAATCCAACAAACTGCAAATTGGAAATATGGTATTGAACACAGTGTATCTGTACAGAACATGGACAGATTTCCCCTTTATCGGTATTTCCTGAACAATACAATGCAACAGCTATTTACACAGTGGTTAACTGTGTTGGGTATTATAAGTACTCAGAGATGCTGAAGCAGAAGGGAGGATATGCATATACTACATGCATAAGGGACTTGATCTAAGGGATTCTCTGTCCCCTAAGGGACTTGGGACCATAATGAGGGGCTCGTGGAGTCAGTCTCCAAAGCTGAGGGATGACTGTATTCATATGATTTGGACTCGTAAATATTTATTTTTCTCTGCACTATGTTCCAATACTATGTAGTTTACCTCGTTATTCTAGTTGTTCCTGCTTTGGGCATTGGTAGCTCTTTCAGTTGGCTCTATGTCCCTTTGACATATCCACACTCCCCTTTGATGATGATGATGATGATGGTGATACATCTTTACCATCCCTTTTTTGTGAGCAGTGTTGCCTGCTGATAGCCACTGACACTGGGAAATGGCACATCTGGGCTGGGATACTGTCCTCTCACCTTTGACCATGCTTTCTGCAATCAGCACACTCCCTCGCATGCTAGTTATCTTGGGTGTGACACTTTGCTACCACCTCTGCACCATGATGGCCCTGGCCTATGGGACAAAGGGTGTACTGCAGCCTGTAGTCACCAGACCAGAGCAGGGCGGGGAAGTCTGGAGGAGCACTGTCCCAGGCCATGCTGACTAGCACCTGTCATGCAGGACAAGGTGACACCCATGACTGAGGCCCTGTGGTCTGGGCAGGACTCTTGCTGGTAATGCCCCTCAGTCTTTCCCTCGATCTTTTGAGCAGTGGATCTTAAGGGGGCTGGGAACGTGTGGAATGGGAATGGTGATTCAGCCCCAGGATGCCGAGCCTCAACAGATGCTGCGTGGGGGTGTGAAGCTGGGAGGGGGATGGAGAGCTCTGGAGCCTGCCGAGAGCTGAGCTGGTGCTCCCTGGTCCCTGCTATAATGCTGACCCTCTCTCCTCGAGGGCCTGGCTGGACTTGCATCTGGGGCCCTGATGTGCACATTGGGGCCTTGAGTAGTAACCTTGTCTCTACCTGAGAGTCCTGAAGGTGGGGGCCAGGCTGTGCAAACTGCCTGAGCCTCCCTGCTGGATGGCATGGGGTGGGGTGGAGGCGACAGTAGAGATGAGTATCAAGGGCGTGTGCTGTGGGGCAAGAGTCACTGTAGGGTGAGAGTCCTGGGCCATGGGCACCCGCCTGTCTGCAGAGCATGGGTGGGCCAGGCATGGGGTCAGGCGGCATCAGAGGGCACAGGGCAGCCAGAACCTGTGGAGCTGCAATTGGAAAAGCCTTCCCACTGCTGCTCACGCTACACTGCACGGAGCAGAGCCCCAGCCTCGCACTTCCGAGCTGGGAAGTGGGGTGCAGCTATTGGAACCAGAGCTCCTTCTCCCCAGATCTCCCACTAGCCTCCCATTAGGTGTTCACTGTGGACGTGACATTCCTTTTGCAGCTGGCTGCCTTGCTGTGGCCTTTTGGCCCAAAGCTGCTGGCCACTGTCCTTCGGCCCCAGATCTGCCCCTGCTACCTCTGAGCTGCTGATGGCACCAGGAGATAGGAAACAATGACTCTGAAGTGCTGTGCTTGGAGCTGCCCAGCCAGTGGGACTCCCGTGGCTGGGGAGGAGTGAGGAGGGTGTGGTTGAGCCTGTGAGAATGGGGTGATTTCTTGACCTGACTCCGCACTGAGCCGAAACCATGGTCCTGAGTCCCTGCAGGAGCCAGCACTGGGGCAGCACACCTCTCCCCACAGGCCGGCACCGCCCAGACCATTCCCTTGGCAGGAGGCTGAATCCCTCTCTGCTTTCAGCACCGGAATGAAAGTTCTGGCACAGCTTTCTTAATATCAGATCCTTCATTCTTTTTTCCTCCCTCTGGCCTTTACTGGAAAAAAAGTAACAGTAGAGACTGCGGTGGATAATTTTGCCTAGAGAAGGCTGTAGGTGTACAAAAGCCCTGTGCCTGCAGTGAACATGGGAGCGAAGGATCCTGACTGCGCCTCCCCCGGCCGCACCCCGCAGTCACAGCAAGCTGGCTGGGGCAGCCAGCACCCACAGTGCAGGAGGGACCCGACTGACTGGTTGTGAACTGTCCAGGGCCACCTGCTCAGCACCGTGCTAGACACACCCAGCATGCTGTGTGTGTGTGCATGTGTGTGTGTGCGCGCTCCAACAGGCTCATCTGCCCCCACCCCTCTCCACTTACAATAGTCACTATAATGAACTTACTCCCACCCCCCATTTTAAGAGG
>RJWM01008085.1:0-37448 GCA_004363535.1 Dasyprocta punctata | reverse complement strand
GCGTGCGCCACCACGCCCGGCGACCCGGCCCTGGTTTTTTGAGGCAGGGTCGCACTGTGTAGCTCAGGCCAACCTTGTGCTCGCGTTGTAGCCCAAGTCGGCCTCAAACTCACAACGCTCCTCCTACCTCAGCCTCCTGAGTGCTGGGATTAAAGGTGTGTGCCACCACGCCCGGCCATTCCCCCTTCTTAATTAAATTTTTAAAAAATCAAAGAGCACATCCATTCCTTTGAAGCACACTCAGGAAACCTGAATGGACCCCTGCTAGTGTAACTATGGCCAACACCTCTAATGCATGCTCACCTTGGTCTTAGTTCTTTTGATTTCTTTTTTTGGGGGACTTGTCAAAAGTCTTTTTCTGGCTCACAAAACCCCTCACCAGGACCTGCAAAGGCGTTTGAGGGGTGACACAACTTTTTAATGTCAGAGGGCCAAGGACAACACCCCTCCAGTAGTGCTGATGCTGCTGTTTTCTGAATGTGTCCTAGCCAGGCTTCATGACACAGCCAGGCCACAGGTTACTCCATCTTTCCCTCCTTCCAATCACTGCGCCCCTTCTCGTGGCCCCTTTCCTCCTCCATTGTACAAATAACCAGCACCCCTCCTGCGCAGGAAGGCAGATGGGAGTCCAGGGAGCAGCTCCTGTGCACATTTGACCACCTGGTGACCTCAACTTTCACTTCCACATCACATTCACCATCCGGCTGTGTCTGGGCTGGCGAACATTTTCCGGACCTGATCTCCTCCTCGGCCTAGAGAAACTGTTCTCAGCTAAGAAAGGCTCTGGTGTCATGTATGGGGGCTGCTGTGAGCAGAATGGGGGAGGCCTGAGAGAGCAATGTCAAGCCTGCCTGGGGACCCAAGGACAGGTGCAACCCGGGGACTCCTGAGGAGGTGGCGGGGACAGGAGCAGGGAGCTGGGGCGAGGCAGCCACTGCCCCCGTTAGGAAAGGAAAGGAAACTGGCCTCAGATGACTTGGGCACTTGAGTTTAGCTGTGCCTCATTTTCCCCAACAGCCTCCTTGTTTTTTGGGTTATACTTCAGAGTCAAACCTCAGTAACATGAGGGCTACCTGGGAGAGCTTGTTTAGACTGGAAGTTGGATCAGAATCAGAGAGACTGGAGGCCAGACATCATTTTAATAAGCACCCCAGGAATGGCCCAAGGACCCCACTTTGAGCAGTACCACGATGGAGCTTTTGAGCAATCTTCCTGGGCCTCTAGGAGTGTCCAAAGCTCAGATATGCCGCTGCCCAGTGGGGAGAAGGAACTGATTACTGTAACCTCGGGGGTCCCGTCCTTGCTGTCTCTTTAGTGACTGAGCATTGTAAGGATATGGCAGCAGAGGGATGGATGCATTTGGTGATCCAAGAAATCAACCCTCAGGCTGGGGATGTAGCTCAGTGGCAGAGCACTTGCCCAGCATATGCAAGGCCCTGGGGTTCAATACTCAGCCCCGCAAAAACAAAACAAAAAACCCCAAGGAGCTCAACCCACACATGCTCTGGGGCAAGTGTCTATGAGCTAGACTTTCCATCTTGCAGTCAGCTCCCATCGCGTTTTGTGTAGGCGACAGCAGGCACCTCAGTGTGCCACTGGATCCAAGGTCAAGCACATTTGCAGCATTCTCATTGAATCCACAGAACCACCTCACGAGGCTGGTACTACTATCTCTATTTTACAGATGAGGACACTGAGACTGAGAACAGTCACTGAGAAACAGAGACAGGATTTGGAACCCTGGTAGGCAGTATACAGAGCCCAGGCATAAAGCACATGTGGTATCATTAGAAACAGAATTCTGCTTCTGCAGCCCTAGGGCACTCATCTCCTAGTCAGGCTTATTTTTTAAGCCTGTCCCAGGTTAAGATGACAGCTCTGGGAGCTCAGTGAATTCTTTCCTGAAACTAGAGCTTTTTATGACGGCATGAGCATATCATCTTTCTTTCTTTCTTTCTTTATTGCGGCACCAGGGCTTGAACTCACAACCTCACACCTGTCAGACAGGCGCTTAAGTCACTGAGCCAAACTCCCAGCCCTGATTTTTTGAGGCAGGGTCACACTGTGTAGCTCAGGCTGGCCTTGTGCTCACGTTGTAGCCCAAGCCAGCCTCGAACTCACAACGCTCCTCCTACCTCAGCCTCCCGAGTGCTAGGGTTAAAGGTGTGCGCCACCATGCCCGGCGCATATCATCTTTAAAAACTGGGCCATTTAAAATACTTGAGCAACTGCAAAAGTAAAAAGATATCAAACTCACCATTGCAAAAGAGAAAGTGGTGGCTTTTAACCGGCCCCTCAGTGAAGCCACCTGCAGCAGGGACCAAGTAAATCAACAAGTTACCTAGCTCTATGTAGATAGCAATGACAAAAACTAGAGGTTAACATTAGTCAAAGGGGTAAGCCTGGTCACACCAGTGCCTTGGGGCTGCCTTACACAGCTTGCCTTACACTGCTTCCTACACAGATGCCAGAAAGGACTTGGCTAGCACTGAGTTTATCCTTCAGCTGAGCACTGCAGCCTGGAGGCTCTTGCCTTGTTTTCCTGTGCAGCCTATACCAGCTTTCTCCACTTGCAGGGTCTGCACAGCACACCAAGCAGGTGGCTCAGCGTTTCCCAGGGGCACCAGTTAAACAAGTCCTTTTCTTCTGCTTCATGGAACTCCAGGGAAAGCCGGGGATATGGCTCAATGGCACAGCGCCTGCGTGGCAAGTACAATGTCCTGAGTTTGATTTTCGGTACCAAAAAAAAAAAGGAATGCAACTTCAGGGAAGCCTAAAACTCAGCACCCTGTGCCCCGACATCCTGGAACCAAGGCCTATGTCTTGGGACATCCTACTGGCTTGACTGTCCCTGCCTACTGGGTGCCCAGCTCCTTGGCAACAGGGCTTCACCATAGTTCAGCTCCAGCGTCCCTCCTGGCCCAAAGTGTGTGACGAGTTTGTACTTCAGGCCAGACAGAGAGAACCAGTGACAAAGCAAGTGGCAGAGGAAGGCTTGCTCTATCACTCGGCTTCTCCTTCCAGTCTTTTTTCATTCCGAATCTCTTTCCTCAGCCTTGAATAAATGGGATCCTTGCTTTCCTAATGTAATCAGCAGTTGTGGAGCTCAATCCCCTCTCTTGTAGAAGTATGACCCATCTATCAACTCCAATTGGCCAGAGGTACTACAGGTTTGACATCCAGTGTATTGAAGTCCAGCACTCTCCACCACTCTGAATCAGAAGTTAAGTGACTTCACTTCCTCCCTTGGTCTAGGAATAGCAGTGTTTCCTATAAACCAGACAGGAAAACCAAAACCAAGCTGTATTCTAGCAATGTCTGTTTCCTTTCAAGGTTAAACTCGTTCAGGCTGCCGTTGGGTCCATAGGCTGAGCTAATCTGGTGCTGCTGCGGCCTTCCTGACCCCTAGCTGGTGGCAGCTCAGCTTTGTCCTCTCCCTCACTAGAGCTCTCCAGACCACACACTCCATTCCAGAACCCAAACCACCACCCAGACCTGGATTCCCCGAAGGGTTGTTTGTTTAGCAAGAACTGGATCTAGAAATGTAACTCTACCCTGTTGGAACCCCAAGTCTCTTTCCAGTGAACAAACCTCTGCCACCCATTTACCCACTTCTCTCAGGCTGAGGTGGGCCCTCAGAACAAAGCGGGAGCAGCTCTGACTATGCTGGGGAAGAGCCCACTGCTCCACAGGCTGCCACACAGGAATGTTCTTCTGCAGCCATCCTGGCCTTTGCAGGGGCAAGAAGATACCACCACCACAAAGGATAAAATAAGTTTTTATTTATAGTCTTATAGTAAAGGGGGAAGCCTTAACTTGCAAGACAATTCTTCAGCAGTATGTACAACATACTTTTTATTTCCATGGAATGGAATCAAACACAGACATAGACTACAGAGTATACACTAGAAATCAGCAAATGCCAGGAACAGAGTAGGAAAGACAAAGAAATGAGGTCTAAACACACAATACCCTTTACTGGGATCTGCTGACTGCAGCCAGAACCAGGGCTGGATCACAAAATGGAGACAGGGTCCAGGACAGGAGGAAAGAAAGCGGGGTGATGGTGGGGCAGGGGCCACATTGGGGTGCGGGTTTAGTACCAGGTAAATTGCTCTTGGTATTTACATTACAAAACTGGTTGGCTCTATTTCTTAGAAATACACATGAAAAGAAAGGAAGATTTGATCATTACTTTATGAATCTGTCGCTATGCCATTCCGACATCATCAGAAACAGGGATAATTCACTCAGATTCAAATTTCAGTAGCAGGAAATAAATATCAAAACATCATCACTGGCCCTCAATACAAAACCCCCACCCCACCCAATGCTCCCCCAGCCCCACCCCCTACCACTCCCTGGTGGCTGTGTCTCCTGGCCACACTACAAATGTCATGTGGCCCCCTGCGAAGCTGGCTCTGCAGGTTTACAGTGGCTGAGAGCAGCAGGAGTGAGACACACCACAGACTCTGCAAACCTGTCCCCACTTTCCTTTATACCTCAAACTTCTTCAAGGATCTGGTCTCTCAAAAGGAGCGATAATTAGCCTTTTAGAAAAAGATCCTTACAAAGGAGAGGGGTAATTCTGATTATTCCAAACTGGTTGCCTTCTTGAAGTAAAGCAGTTCACAGATTCACAAAGTCTGTCAAGGAGAGGTGGGGCCAGGAGGAAAGGCCACAGAGCAGGCGTCCTCCAGGCCAATGCCCCATGGGGCTTGAGGAGCTGGTGGCTGGGCAGGACACTGTGTGCTCAGAGGTCCGGCTGGCCGTCTGTCCTCCACAGAAAAAGCTGCCAAGTTGGGGTGTTTTGGTTTAAAAATTCCTGGTGGGGATAAGGAATCCCTGAAGGGAATACAGTTAAAAAAAAAAAAAAATAGTGAAAATGGGGAAGGAGAACAAGAGCTGTTGTCCAAGAGCGCCTACATAAAAATAAAAATTAAAAAAAGAGAAAAAATAAAGAGTCTCTTATAAGGTTCTGAGGGTTCTAACGATGAATCAAGAGGGAGAGATGGCGGAGGAGAGACAGTTCTTATTGCTGGCCTGCCCCACGCAGCTTAGCTGGCCTCCATCCGGAGTTTCTTCCTGCTCTGGGGCTCTTCAGGCTCCGACTCCGAGCTGGAGTCTGAGCCCCCATCGAAGGCAGAGATGGTGCTGCCCTTGGAGTTGGTGTAGAGGCTGTTGTCTGAGGAGGGGTAGTTGGTCTGCAGTTGGGCACTCGACCTCGCTTTCTCCAGTGCACGGACTACAAGGCAACCAAGGGAGCACGTTACTACTGTCTGGAAACCCAGTGCGGCTCAGGGTCCAGCCTTTGCTTCCTAAGGGCTTGCTTGCCGGCCCCGAGGCTCAGGAGTAACTTCCCTTCTGGCGGCTGCACTCTGCATTTCCCTCCCTCCTCTCCCAGCTGGACCTGGGGGCCAGCAGACACGCCCCATCACTCTGCCGTGACACCCAACCCTGAAGAGAAGGCTGTGATGTCACCATCCTGCCATGGAAGCCCAGCGTGCGCAGAGTCCGGAGCATGAGCTCCCTGTGGAATTCAGCAGTGCAATGACAAGAGGAGGAATGGCCAGGCAATGCCAGGCTCCACTGGGTCTGAAGGCCACACAACAGTAGGAGAAGATGACATTAAGATTGGACTGGCCAAAGACGACTTTTGGCTTATCATTCACGTACGATCCACTTGGAATGGCAAGCTGGACACTTGGAAGCAAGTCACCAATACACACAAAATTCCTGGGCCTTTTGACAGAAAGCCCTTACATGCAGGCTGCTTGGCCCCTTCACCAACCCTCTGATGCCACCCGCTGCCCAGCCCTTGGTTCAGCTCAGCTCGAGCCTGGAAAGTCAGCCCATTCGTTTTATTTATTTTATTTGAGGTGTTCTAACCCAGGAGGTTACTTGCATTTCCTTTTACTTGCATCTTCCATGAGGGAGGAAGAGAAGTGAGTTCCCCAGGAACAAAGAACTTGATCAGCTCTCGCTTTCCCCTGTGGTTGTAGGAAAAGGCGGGTGTGAGCACGGGAGAACAGCAGGGGCTTGGCCCATGGGCTGCCCTGATTGGACTACCGTTGTCAACGGGGAGGGCTCACTGTCCCCAACGCCTGGAGTCTGGTACTTACAAGCAAATTCCACTCCCAGGACCTCAAGGCTCTTTTCAGACACCTGATGCCAGGTGTGACCCCTACTGCAAGCAGAGCACCTGAGCCCCGAGAAAGTGAGAGAGCAGGCCAGAAAAGATGTAAGCCTCTGTCCAAGTCCCTAGCCTCACTATCTCCTCACAGGTGGCTCGGTTCTGACACCCACTGTGCAGGCCTGAGTGTGGCCAAGGCTGCTGCTCAGGCTCGCTCCAGGAGTGGCTGGCTGCAGGACGGCAGGGCCAGCTGCCCCACAAGCTCAGCTGCTCACCTTGCTGCTCCAGAAGAGCATTCTGCCGCTTGAGGTCATCAATATCTTGCTGGTGTGTGTGGTTTTTCCTTCGCATGTACTGGATATATTCTGTGGCTTTGTCTAGGATTTGGGCCCGGGATGCCTGTTGCAATATGAAAAAAAAGCACAGGGGACTAATAAAGACCGAGTCCAGGCAGTGAGGGGACCATGCCTTTCGGCAGCAACAGCACAGGGGGCTGGAAAGAGGCGGCTGAGGTGGGAAAAGGCTGAGGAAAATGTCATGGCCATGACAGCATTCTTTGTGCCCAAGTACCACGTGCTTCACACAGCTTACCTCGCACAGTCTCAGGAGCGCCTTCAGGAGCCGTGCCTCAGAGGGGTGCACTGGCTCCTTCAAATCCACTGGCTACAGTGGCAGAGCCTGGGCTCAGACTGGGTCTGTCTGACTCCCAAATTTGTCCTCCTCTGGTTCTTTAGGTTGCTATAAAGTCTTCACTTGGCTATGTCTGAAAACATCAAAATGCTACTTAAAGGAAAGCTCAGGCCACTCAATCTCTGCTAGGGCCTGGTTACCAGCTATTGGGCCAGATGACAAGAACAAGATCTTGGCTGAGCTGGGCTGGGATGAGGGTGGGCATGGGATCTTCCACCGACTGCAGACTGCAGCTGTTCAATCTTCCCAACGGAACCATGCTGCTATGTCACTGTTCTGCCTTCCCGGCTAACGCAGCTCTGCTGAAATCTGCCAGTGCTTGATGTCAACACAGGAAGGGCATGAGGTTGAGCCAGCTCAGGAAGCAACCACACCTCCATAATGGCCACGGGCAGCCTGGGCACTGCCTGGTCAATAAAACGCATGCCACGTTACTGTATGCCTGGAAGTCAAACTTGCCTGGGAGATTCCCTCCAGGCTGCACGCACACCAGGGTTACTTGTGGCCAGGTGGCCAGGCAGCCAAATTGGTAGAACAGTGCAAAGCCAAGAAAAACTGCAGGCTGAAGTGTGACATTCATGCCATGGGGGCTCCTGAGCAGCGGGCAACCTTCTTACTCAGAGGAGGGCAGTTCTTGACAGCTCTGCATTACAGTTCGGTGGTTTTACCCAGAACACGGCACGCGGGGAGCAGAGAGGCAAAGATAACAGCCATACTCAGGCTAGCAGAACTATTCATTTTTTTAAAAAAATCCTAAAAATTTCAACTCATATACCTCAGGGCAAGCTGGGAACAAAAGTGTTTATTCACAGTCCTTGAAAGTACTAGAATTTCGAGGCTTTCCTCTCAGGGTACTTTTTAAGGCAATCTCCTTAAAAGGAAATCATTCGTACTCAATCATTTATCGGTGTGAATCATGTGCAAGGAACTGAGCAGACATGGTGGGGAAATGTATTAGTCATGGCTTCTTTGCTCGGAACTTTACTTAAATATTATCCATACACAGACAAATCATGGGCAGCACAGACGATAAAGGGCACGAGAAAGGCAGCTCCTGGCTGAGGTGACTTCACACCACGTGCCAGGCACTGGCTGTGGCACTGCGTCTCGTGGGGAATACACTCCCGCGGGAGACCGTGAACTCTGCATCAGGCATAGCTGGAACTTGTGCGCAAAGGTCACGATAGGCAGCGAAGCAGAACGGCCAAGGGCGTGAGGCCAGGCAGTGGCCAGCTGCAGTCCGCAGGTGAGTAGTCAGACATAGGAGGAAGGCAAAGGGCACTGAAGATGCTATTTCCAATTCTGCACAGGGGCTTTTCTAGGGCCTAGTTATTAGGACACAAAATGAGAGGAGAGGGGCCATAATTAAGAGGAGCAAATGAAAACTGTCTCTTTGGAGATTGGAGATGGAAGTAAAATAAAACTGACTGGTAGCATGGGGCAGGTGGCAGTCTGGAGACCAAGGAGTGCTCCACAAGTCACTACTGGGCTCTGGGCCAGCAGACACACTCCTCTCCATGCTGATGAGATTCTCACAGACTTTACCCTTTCCACGGCTGATGTAACTGCTATGGATAGTCACACCCCAATTTCTCTTTAAATTTGCTTATTTCAAAGCTTTCTCAAGTAATAGTTCCCAGAAGGAAACATTAGGTTTTTTTTTTTTTTTTTTTTTGGAGTCAGGGTCTCGCTTTGTAGCCCAGGCTGGCCTTGTGGTGATCCTCCTGCCTCAGCATCCCAGTGACCACAGGCTACAGGTGTGTGCCACCACACTGGGCAGCTTCTTTAGGTCTTATTTAACTACCTGTGTGTATCGGGGTAAGGGAAGAAAAACAAAATCTCTGAAACTAGAGTGCTTGCAAATGCTCAGTGATGCCACTAATGGATGACAGATTGCGACTCTTACACACAAGGCCATGCAAGTAGTATCGGAAAGTGAAAAGTGAGCAGTGAGCACAGCAAAACGAGCCAGAAGAGGGGAGAAAGACCCAGGATAGTTTCTGGACGTTCACGATAGTCGTAGGTACTCTGGCTGGGTGCAGTTGCACATACTCTGAAGGCTAAGGCTGGAGCGTTTCTTGAGCCCCTAAGTTCAAGAACAGCCTGAGTGACACAGCGAGATCGAATGTCAAGCCAAGCACAGTGGTACACACTTGCAATACCAGTTACTCTTGAGGCTGAGGCAGGAGAACTACAAATTTGAGGACAGCATGGGTAACTTGGTGAGTCAGTCTCTAAATAAATAAATAAATATTGAAGTATAGCTTAGTGGTAAGAGCCTTTGCCTAGCAGTATGAGGCCCTAGGTTTATTCCCCCGTACTGCAAAAACGAAACTCACAAATGCTCAAAACAGAATGCCTTGGGAATCAGAGGCCAGTATGTGGCTCACAACATGCTAAGCACAGTTTTTCCTCTCCCCTAACGAAAGCAGTACCCTAGTCAACCAGGGTACCTAATCCCCTCAGCAAGTTCAAAAGAATGGTTCAGAATTAAATTTGTTCTTCCTAAGACATGCAACAAGAATTAAAATACAATGGGAAAAAATTAAAAAGCATAAAATACAGAATGTTCCAAAATTTGCATGTAGTAGAAAAGCAGAAGGTTGAAGCTAGAAAATGCTACATTAATCTAAAACCCCTTCCTCCTGCCTTTCCAAACCACACAGAATCATGCGACCAGTCAGGAAGGTAAGGTGTGGGCAGGCCCTTCCTTGTCTTTGATATAATATGTGCACAGTAAATGTGAAGCCAGCAAGAAACACTGGGGTTCATGGCATGGATAGGGAGGGGCCCCAGGTTTTCGCTTTGCTTTTCTCTATCAGATGAGTCAACTGACAATATTCACACTTATGCATGACCAGACAGGGTACTCAGTAGGAAACTAATGAATTTGGCCTGCTTGTGTTTACAGTTAGAAGGAAAGCACTGCTTCTGACTCTGTCTGAAGAACAGTGGCTCTGCTGAATAGTAGGGACACAACCCTGGGGCAGAATGGACAGGGGCCGAACAGACGAAGGACAGAAGGACAGAAGTAGCTGGGATTCCAACAGTGCAGCGTGAGTCAAACTGCTCTTTCACGTCTGGCAGCCACACAAAAGAATGCTGGGTGGCTTTGCCAGATCTTGTTCCAGATCTGTGCTTGCACACAGCAACAGAAATAATGAAGCCAGGTGTTGTTAAGCATAGTTATAATACCAGCTACTCAGGAGGCTGAGGCAGGAAGAGCACAATTTCAAGTTCTGCCTCAACAATTTAGTGAGATCCTCTCTCAAAATTTTTTAAAAAACATAAAGAAGGGTTGGAGTGTAACTTAGTGGTTGCCTGGTATACATGAGGTCTTGGATTCAAACCCTAGTAGCACAAAGCAGGGGGAAAATATATATATATATATATATAAAATAATGGGCAGCAATAAGACTTAACTGAGTACTTACTAAGTGCCTGACAGTCTCACACAACCTTCCAAGTATTTTTTTACTCCATTTTATAAATGAGAAAACCAAAGCACAGAGCTAGAATTTGAACCCAGCTCTCTAGGACACCCATATTTTGGGAACACAAGGCGGCTATAGAACCAATAAAAAAACAGTGCCAGGAGTGAGGGCACATGCCTGTAATCCCAACATTCAGGAGGCTGAGGCAGGAGGATTGTAAGTTTGAGGTCTATCTGGGCTACATAGTGAATTCAAGACCAGCCTGGACTAGTATCAAGAAATCGAATAACAAGTGCTGTAGGGGCTGTGGGGAAAAAGGAATCCTTCCCTACTGTTGGTGGGAATGCAGACTGGTGAACTAGGATTGGAGGTCCCATTCAATTAAAACACCATACCACAGTAATATATGTGCACCCATGTTTATAGCAGCACAGCTTATAATAGCCAGAGCCTGGAACTAACCTAAATGCCCATTGACTGAGGAATGGATAAAAAAAAAAAGGTATTTTTATACAATAGAATACTATCAACCATAAAGAATGATAAATTGGAGACTTTTATAGGTAAATGGATGCACCTTGAGAACATACCCATTAGTGAGATAAATAAGACACACATGTGTAAACATCATATTGTTTCATTAGTGTGACAAAATGAAAGAAAAACGTATGTATATGTGTACATATATGTACATAAAATAGTTAAGACAGCTATCCTACTGATATCTCTGAGTTTGCTGAAGAGAAAGATTTGTACTGGTATTGTTCAGACAATTGAAGGCAGATGTCTGGTGCTCTGGTGAATGATTTGGGGATGACAATGCACAACGTATGTACCATTGTTATCCCCTGATTGATGTACTTTAAAATTTTGTTTTAAGTTTTTTTTTCTTCTTTTCTTTCTTTTTACCTATGAATAAAATGCATTGGGAAAAACAACAAACAAAAAAACAGAAACAAAAAAAGACCAGACTGGACTACACAGGAAGATCCTGTCTCAAAAATCCAAAAACAAAAACAAAAATGGTCAACAGAATTGCAAGGACAGTGTTGTTAAGGGGGGGGGGGGCGCTCTGAGGAGGAAAAGGAGCAGAGACTCACAGATTTGCCTAAAAGGGTGTCAGTAAAAACAGCAGTGGAGGGCTTCCCTTGCCACTTGAAGGAGTGACAGCAGAGCCCACAGTAAATCTGTTCCCCAGGTGCTGACTGAGCCCACAGAGAAGCACAGTCCAAGACTGGTCTTTAGAATCTGGCTGAAAAGAAGTGAAAACAGGATCTCATAATGATAGCAGCATTGAAGGAAAGTTGCTTTTCTTTCTCTTTCCTTTTAAAGAATGGTGAGAACCAGGCTCCTAGCAAAGAAAACAGGTGGAGAGGAAAAGCCTGAAGATGCAAGGTAGAAGGTTGACCTAACCTGGGGAGAGCCCCCCACAGTACTGCCAGCTTTGTGGCCTCTTAGCAGCCAGGTAGGCAGAAACAAAGCTTTGGTGGAGAGGAATAGGATGTGGCAGTGGTGGTCAGCAGGGCCCTGAGCCTTCATGCTGTAGCAGCTGCGTAGACTGGAGGGTCAGTCCACCTTCAGGAGGCCCCACTGTCTCAGAATGCAGCTTCAAACTATCAGAGTCATGGAAAGAATCAAATACCTATTTTACAAAAGGTCCCAAATCAGGAGAGTTTCGTTCTATTTAGAAATTTTTTTTTTTTTTTGAGACAGGATCTTGTTGTGTAGTTCAGGTTTGCCTAGAACTCTACCCAATCCTCCCGCCTCAGCCTCCCAAGTACTGTGATTACCACCATGCCACCATGGCATGTGCCACCATGCTGCTTTATTAGAAACTTAAAATCCTAAATCATTGCTGAAGTCATTAACATTGGTGCTTAGGATCAAGTCCAAGGTTATTCAGTGGTTCTCAAAAGGCAGTGGTTCTCAAAAGCTTTCACTTACAAAGCAGGAGTTCTATACATTTCTGGACTTGTTCTAGGAGCCTGGATTTGGGTAGAAAGCTGGGCTTTAGGAGGAGCACAGGGAGAGGTGAAGCAGAGAAGAGAAGCACTCACAGTCAACATGAGACCACTGCCCTCCCGCGGTGCTAATGCTGAGCTGGGAAAAAGTGATCTCAGCTGCACTGGCCACTTCTCCCCTTCACTGTCAAAAAGCAGGTCCTGCTGGACCGATGTCTCAGCTGCCTCGCTCCCTCAAGAACCAAAATGCCACATCTGGAAATGGAAAAAGAACTGCTTGACTCACCAACTCACATGTTTTACTTCGTACTAGTTATTTTTTATTTTATTTTATCTTTATTTTTGGTACCAGGAATTGAACTCAGGACCTTCCGCTTGCCAGGCAGCCATTGTGCTGCTGAGCTACAATCCCTGGTCCCCATACTAGTCAAAGAAAATAAACCATTTTTTATTTTGTGAAACCTACACAAGCTTTTACATATGCTGAGGTGAACAAACAGAGGGCTGGGCAATAATAAATCATCTTCTGAAAACAAAAGTTAATAAATCTATACAATAAATTTGGGTCACTATTAAACTAGCTCATTAAAGAATATAAACTCATCAATGCCACCCAGGGAGGGTAGAAAGCCGAGAGGCCTTTTAAATGCTTTCTACTCTCAGTCCTGCCAGGCCTGGATGCAAGACCATTCTGCTGACCCTTTTTTATTTTGGGACAGGACCTTGCTGAGTTGCCCAGGCTGGGCTTGAACTTGTGATCCCCCCCGCTCCTCCCAGAGTGCTGAGATTACAGTATGTACAACCACGCCAAAAGAAACCTTGCATTTTTCCCCTTGTGCTATGTAGAATGAAACAAAGTTATAGCACTTTGCCATCACTATGATGGTGACTGATGGGAGCACACTTTTCCCCAAAGAGGAGAGTGAGCTGGTAAACAATGTGGAAAAGCATATATTCTCATGGGCAATAAAATACAAAACAATGACTATCTTTTGCCTATTACGTTAGTCACCCTCTAAAAAAACCTCAGTTATGGTAAAAATGGCCTCTTAAAACACTACCAAATGACTGTCTTTAGAATATGCTTGAGGAAGAAACGAAAGAACAAGGACGGACGTGAAAAATAATTCTCCTGAAAATCATCTTGGCAACACACAGCACAAAACCAGATGCTCATACCCCTGACCCAGATCCAGCCCCTGGGATTCTTGTCTATGGACCACAGGCGATAATGCTCATAACTACATTATTTATAAAACTTAAATCTGGACACAACCCAAAGTGACTAACAAAAACAGCCTAATTAACTAAATATAAATGCTACACTGCCTGTAGCTGGGCATGGTGGTGCATGCCTGTAATCCCGGCATTCAAGAGGCTGAAGCAGGAGGATCATCAAGGGTTTGAGGCCAGCCTGGACCACAGTTAATTCAAGCCCAGCCGAAACTGTGTAGTGAGACTAAATCTTAAAAAACAAAACGAAACAAAACCGTGAAAAAAAGAAAAAAAAGAGGCTACACTGGTTGGAAAAAAAGCATGATATTATGTAAAAGCAGAAAGCTACACAACAGGGCTAGCGTGGTGGCACACACCTTTAATCCCAGCACTCGGGAGGCTGAGGTAGGAGGAGCGTTGTGAGTTCGAGGCCAGCTTGGGCTACAACGTGAGTGCAAGGCCAGCCTGAGCTACATAGTGCAACCCTGCCTCAAAAATCTAGGGCCGGGGGAGTTTGGCTCAATGGCTTAAGCGCCTGTCTGGTAGGTGTAAAGTTGTGAGTTCAATCCCTGGTGCCGCAAAAAAAAAAAAAAAAAAGAAAGCTAAGCAACATTTTAGTTATGGAAAGTGTGCACACAGAGACCAAAAGGATTAACTGCAACATAATATCACATTTCCTTGAGTCTTAGACTATCAATAATTCCATGGGCTAAATATTAATAGCAGCTTTCTGGGGCGAGATTTAGCTCAGTGGCTTAAGCACCTGCCTGGCAGGCTCAAGGTTGTGAGTTCGATTCCTGGTACCAAAAAAACAAAACAAACAAACAAACAAAAATAATAGCAGCTTTTAGAGGGAAAAGGAGGCTCCAAGTTTTGACATCCACTTTAAGGTGGTGCCAAATTCAGTCACACTGAAGTGGAGGGTGAAGTGGGAGACTGTATTTTGCAACTGCAACATGTACTAGCCATGTGACTAACGAGCACTTGATTTTTAACATTTTGTTTGTTTTTTGGGACAGGGTCTCGCTATGCAGTCCAGGCTGGCCTGGAACTCATGGCACTCCTTCCTCAGCCTCCTAAGTGCTGCAGTAATGGCTATGTGCTACCACACCCAGTTGCTAATAAGCACTTGAAATGTGACTTCTCTGAGTTGAAATATGCTCTAAATATGTAATACATGCCAGGTTTGTTTGTTTGTGTGTGTTTTGAGATAGGGTCTTGCTATGCAGTTCAGGCTGGCCTTGAATTTGAAAGCCTCTTGCCTCAGTTTCCCAAATGCTGGGATTATGGGCATATACCACCACACCCAGCTTCAAATCAGGTTATTAAGATTTAGAGCCAAGAAAGTGACTTCAAATTGAAGTCATACTCATTTTTAAATATTTGTTTAATTACTATTAATTTCACCTGTTACTTTTAATTTTTTTTCTGTCTTGTACAAAGTTTAATTGTATTTAAACTAAACTAAGTAGCCAGGGATTTAGCTCAGTGACACAAGGGCCTGCGTGGCCAAGCTCAAGGTTGTGAGTTCGATCCCCAGTACCAAAAAAACCCCCAAACAAAACAAAACAAAAAAACTAAACTAAGTAAAATGCATTATGGCCATATTAAATTTTTACTGGACCATGCTTGTCACAGAATTTTAGGACAAAGGGAGGTGGTAGTTGTGTTAAAGGAACACACGAGGAGAACTTTTGTTTTTTTCTATTCATTTTTCCCATTTTCTCTTCAATTTGAGATCCAGCCACATCTGGGCTATGAGGTCAGAAATGGATCTTGAGAACAGAACTCAGATAATCCAAAAATAACATTCCTGGGAGAATGGGTAGGCGAAAGGCCGCCCATAATTAACTACAGGAGAGAAAAAAATGGGTAAGTAAATTGGGTTCCTATACTACATGAATTTGGGCAATGAAAAGCATTGGAGATTTTTGGCAAGACACACACATAGTTTATAAGGAATCAAATAAATACATTTACAATTATGGAACCTGCACCTTAAAGAAGATTTAGCAGATATGAACAACAGTTTAAGATGCAGACAATTTACAAAGAGGCTAACTGCCACAGGTTGAGTTTATAGACACCTGAATGGTAAGGCAAAATAGAGGGCTATGGTGTATATTTCATTTCAAAGACAATTACTCTAGGAGCCCCGATATGATGTGCACAGTGTTGCTAAATGAACTTCCATAGGAAGAAACCATCTCCCAAAATAAAGTGGTCAGGGTAAGCAAGGAGCCTCCTCCCCTCATTTCAATGCTCACTGTGCCAGGCACTGAGGGAATAAAATGATAAAAAGGAAACATGTTCTCTGCCTTTATGGAAATTATATGTAAAATTATATTAGTTAAGTGTTAGGAGAATTTTTGGTTTTAAGAATGATCACAGTCTCGCCAGGTATAGTACCACATGGCTGTAATTCCAGCACTTGGGAGGCTACGGCAAGAGGACTGCTGTGAGTTTGAGACCAGCTTGGACTATACAGTGCATTCAAGGCCTACCTGAACTGAACTACACAGCAAGACTCTGTCTCAAAAAAACCCAAAAACCAAAAAACAAAAAGAAAACCCCACAAGAAAGAATGATCGTCACATTCCAGTTGGGACAGGTGGTACATGCCTATAATCACAGCACTCTTGGGAGACTGAGGCAAGAGGATCACAAATCTGAGTACCACAATGGCAATGTAGCAAGACCCTAAATAAATAAATGGACTGGGAATGTAGTTCATACAAAGACCTTGGGTTCTGGCCCCAGTATTGGGGTGGGGGTTTATCACATTACTTATAAAGAAATTATTTGTTTTCAATGTCCACCAGTGAGGGGAATCAGACTTCAATGTTTTAACCCCCATTTGATGCTTATTATTGCTAATTATTAGGTAAGATTCTGTTTCTTAGGAAAAGGGCAAGACTTTCAAGAGTAAATGCCATCTATCAGGCCCGTAAGCCTCTAGAGGTCTCATGAGTGCCTCACTTATACAGGGAACAGAGTTGGCTGCTTTTCCCCTGAAGGGCTGAGCGAGTCACTACCACCCCTCTTCACCACTGTGGACCAAGAGCTTGCCATATGCCAGACGGGGGCAGTGCCCAGAGTCCCACACCAAAACTCAGACAATCTGACCACTGGTGACTAGAAGAAACCCTCCTTTTCTGTTTCCACCTGAGGCTTATACCGTCTTTCACATGGCTCTCTATCCAGCAGGGAAAAATTCAGAGCACCACTGCTCTGAGGCAGCAATATCCCTGATAAACAGGCATTTAGGAAGAGACTTTAAAGATAACAACTCACTGTAAACTGTTGTACAGCTGCAAATGGCAATGGTGAAAATAACTACTGCTAATGCTAATATCATTTTGGTGTGGATACCAGGCCTAACTTATGGGATGGACAGAATTATATCTCTACATAAAAGTAAACTGGAAAAAAAAAAAAGAAGAAGAAAGAAAGAAAAAAGCAAACTGACAGGCTGACCACCAGGTCTTGCCACCCACATAAACACTCCTAATACCTAACTAAAGACCCTTAAAACAAATGACTTTGTTACTCAATATTTGCCTATTTAAAAAATGGGACCAAAGCAGATTTACCCTCACTCTATTACTCTGGTTGGCTGCCTGATGACTCTGATTCAACTCTCTTTTCCCCCGTAGGCTCTATGTCCAGCTGAAAACTTCAAGAGACAATCAAACTCAAAGCAACAGAGCTCCAAAGTCCACTTGCTAACTCTAGGACCAACAGCAAAATCCAACTGGACCACCAATTCTACAGTTATTTTCTAGAGCTCAGTGCAGCTATGTAGACTCGGAATGTACAGACTTTAAATGACTCTCAACCCTGCCCTTTAGGGTTACCTACATATGTCACTCAGTGGTGTTTTCATAGTGGCCCTAGTATGACATACTGCCTAGATAAATGGCTCTACTTTGGGAAAGCTCTGAAGACAATGACAAGATATAATCAAGGTTTCTGTTCTTTTTGGAGACAGGGTCTCACTATGTAGTCCAGGCTGGCCTTGAACTTGTGGTGATCCTCCCGCCTTAGCCTCCCAAATGCTAGGATTATAGGTATACGCTACCATGCTCAGCAATCAAGAGTTCTTTAAAATATCTTCTTTTTTTTTGTTTTTTTTTTTTTTTTGTGGCACCGGGGATCAAACACAACCTTGCGCCTGCCAGGCAGGTGCTTAAGCCACTGAGCCAAACTCCTGGCAGAGTTCTTCAAAATATCCTTAAACTGCTTGCTGTGTCATAGAAAGATGAAACTTGGCAGCTACAGCCCCAAGTTCTAGGGTACCTTGCTCAAGACTAGGGCAAGATCTTGAACTATTTCCTTATCTCTAACAATTCCACCAGCAGTAGTAGCACCAGTGTGATTATACGAATTACTGTAGTACATTTCACAGAACTGCTGAGTGGATTTAACCTTACACTGCAATACAGATGTTAGGTATAAAAAGCGAGCTTTCTTTCTGATGTTTATATTAGAAATATAGGAAACAAAGGACAAATGGAGTTTGGGTCTCTCATTCAAAGTTGCTTCCTTTTGTTCTTCTTGGTTAGGATCCAACTCAATCAATATTGATTTCTCTTTAAAAAACAAAAAGGTTTACAACACAAATGACAGATAATCCAACCTGAAACACAGAGATGCTCAAGTCAAAGTCTGGAACATGAATGAAAAGATTCAATCAAAGGCTTTCCCTTCCAGAATCTGAGCTAAGCTCCCTAAAACTCACATGGTAAAATAATCATTTCATAACTGCTTACACAATGTCACCACCTTAATTAGTGCAATCCAGATGAGAAATGAGTCCATTTCCTTTGGTTCAAATACTACATTTTTTAAAAAATTGCGACATGTAGTAACACAAGCCTGAGAAACTAAGGCTTCCTTTACACTCACTGCACCTATGAAACTGCTGACAGACAGAATGATGAAGGGGCTGGGCTCAATCAAAGTTAATAGGATACAGGACAGAGGGGTTCTGAAATTACAATGGCATTTAGTAAATTCTTGGACTGGGGCTATGCTCTTGGTTCCATCAAATCTAGTTCCCCTAGAATGCTGCTGTGCCTGGATAAAAAGCCTGAGCTGACAGTATCTCCGGCACCCGTCTCGTCATTCCTTTAGACGCTCCGGCCTCCATGTTTTCTCCGCTGGCTCAGGAAGGCACTGGTCCGTGCTGCAGAGACGCTGGTCCACTTGCCTGCCTGGTCTGAGGCAGTCGCTTATCGCCGGAGGGCTGAGCGGCTCCTTCCTTCACTTCGCTTCTTTGCTCAAATGCCACCTTGCCAGTAAGACTGCTCCTCCCTGCCCTAATTAAAACTGGAATCCTGGGCTGGGTGTTTGGTTCAGTGGCTTAAGTGCCTGTCTGGTAGGTGTGAGGCTGTGAGTTCGATCCCAGGTGCCGCAAAAAAACAAAACAAAACAACCTGGAATCCTTCTTTCCTAGTTTAATGTTTCTTCATACTGCTTATCTGACACAGTGTGTGAACATATACATGTATTTTTTTTTCTTGAAAATTTTCTTTGCTTTTCTCTCCTCCTTCTGTGGTACTAGGGATTGAACCCAGGGCCTTTCATTTATTTATTTTTTTTGGCTTTTTGAGGCAGGGTCTCATTACACAGTTCAGGTTGGCCTTCTCACTTTGGAGCTCAGGCTGGTCTTGAACTCACAATGCTCCTCCTGCCTCAGCCTCCTGAATGCTGGTATTAAGGCATGAGCCACCATGCCCAGCCACTGACCCCAGGGCCTTTATAATGTGCTATATCGTCAGCACTTTTTTAATTTTCTGAGATAGGGTCTTGCTAGGTTGCTCAGATTAGGCTTTAAAGCATGAACCTCCAACCTCAGCATCATAGGCGTGTGCCACCATGCCTGGCTGTATTTTTATTTATTATCTCACTTTCTATCATCCCCCCCCATCAGAATAACAATTTTTTTCCCCTCCCAACAGCTGCATTCCCAGTTTCTAGGACAGTGTTAGGCAGACCTCAGGAATCATTATGGACTAAGTGAAAAGGTCACAAATGAAACTACTTCACTTATAAGGATATCAAATTCAAGCCTTCAGCTTTCTTAGAGCAAGGCAACAACAGGATTTAGGGTAATGAGATTATAAATACTTAAAGACAAATGTTATGGCAATGCAAAATAGGCTATATAAGGAAGAGGTGTAGTTGTGGCCTATGACCTCACTCTTTCGCAGTGTTCTCAAACTTAAGAATGCCTAAAAATCATCTGAGTGTTAGTCATAGATGCAGACGTCCAGCTTGTCTCCAGGAAGCTGGTTCAGGAGTCACTCCGATGTGGGTGGTCCACAGCTTGCCCCTTGAGAAGCACTGCCGTGGCTCCGCTCCTCATGAGACGTGAGGTCAGCAGGTGGCAGCTGCTGTCTGTGTAGCTCATGGAAGTGATGTTAATTGGTACCATGGTACAGCCATAAGCACTGACTGTTGAAGCTCAGATAAGCACAAGATGATCTTTTGTACATGTGTACTTCGATGAAAAGGGTGAGTCTCCCCAGTCATAAAAATTTCTTGTGGTACTTGAATGTTACTCCAGGTAAGTACCTTGGTTCAAGGCCATTAAATCAAGCCCATACTAAGTAGGCTTACCACTGGCAAATTCTGGTTTTGCAATGCAAGGCATTTGTACGGCCTATTTTTCGTAAAGGTCAGACCTACCCCATTCTTTAGCCACTTGTGAAGCCACACCTTAGATAAAGCACAAAGCACATGACTTACCAAAACATAAACAAAATAAATCATAATAGTCCCAAATGTGACTTTGGATAAACAAACCCAAGATCCTCACCATAGTTAAATCAGAAGCTACTCAAAGTACACCTATGAGTGAACACTGTTCTGAACAAAATAGTGATTTCTTTTCATTCTCTATTTTTAAAAATTATTATTATTTTGTATGTAGCTCTGGAGATCAAACCTGGGACTTTGCACATGCTAAGCAGGCACTCTACTACTGAGCTACACCCTCCAGTCCAAAACACCTGTTTCCTTAAACACTGGGTCACTGACCCTTGAAAAGAGTTCTTCTCAGTTTGCCAGGTTACTTCACTGAATGGTTACAGACTAGCCAGTTACATGCTGTGTCAAGGATGGAACTAACTGTGCAAACAGATGTTTTCTCCAAATCCCAAGGAATGACCCTAATCCACAAGCTTTTACTGTTTTTTAATTCAGTTTTTTTTAAATGTAGAAACAGCTGGTGCCCAGTCTTAATGGAAAATACTAGTTCGTGAAGGCTACCAGTGTGGAGGTAAGGGAGAGGGAGTGGTTATTTCTTTCCTTCTACTTCCAATGAACATGTCTGTTCCAAAGCTTAAGGTACTTTTTATACACCTTGGAAAGAATGGATAGGGCCGGAAAGCCATTGATGCCAGGTGGGTTTACAAACATGCCTGGAAGCCTTTATTTACAGTAAGTACTGACTCCAAACTCTATAAAGGAAATTCTCATGGCAATCTAGGGAATCACTGACCTTGGGAATCTTCAGTGAGATGCCAAACCAACTATGAGCTAGGCTCTACACCACAGTGTACAGTTACAATGTCTTGATTAATACACTATATATATATATACCAATTTTGAAAAAACAGTCCTACAATGTCTTACAAAGAGCTCCACTAAATCTGACATATTTTTGCCACGGATAAACAAAAGTAAAGAAGCTGTGTGATGATCTTCCAAAGAATCAAAAAATAAGGGAATTATTCCATCTGAACACCTCTGACTTTATTTCTTTCCAGATAGGTGAGTGTTCTTCTAAGCGCTATAAAAGGTTTCAAGCCATAAACTCACCTTCTCTCCTTGGAGCGATGGAACTGAGTCCCGCAAACTGTGAAAGCTGTCTTTGATGTGGTCCCTACGTTTTCGTTCCAGTGCATTATGATGAGCCCGTTTGTCGGCCTAGAAGAATGGGAGAAGAGTATATTAGGAATGTCACTCCTCTGGCTTGGTACAAGGTGGGTGGGGTACAGCCTGGAAGGATATGCTGTCGACGCTGCCTCTGCTGAGTGGACTGGGAAGACTGTCGAGGTGGGCAGTTAGGAGTCTCCAGAATTAGGCTCTGCTAAAGGGGGAGAAAGGGGTGAGCAAGGCCTGCAACAGGAACATCCAAAGTAGCTCGATGCATCCAGCTCATGCACAAGTAAAATCAAAAGTTATTCATGGAGACAAAGTATGACTCTCCTGCAACATCAGTGTCCCCAACTTAATTATGTAACAGCCGCCAGTCCATGGTTGGAAGGTGATTAGAAAAAGCTCCAGTGAGCCTCTTCCTAAGATGTGCTCACCCCCATCGTAAGAGATTTGGAGGTGGGGGAGGGGTTGAGTCACTAGCAGAGCACTGCTCTCTACATAAAACCCACTGGTGGGGTACTTGTCTCCAAGCCTGCTAAAAGACACTAATTTCATTCTTTCACCAAATCGTATAAAAGAAACTGAATAGAAAACCCAATTGCATGAATCTGAGACCATTATGACAGTTCTGACAGAGATGCCAACTGTATTCGGAATTCCTGTTTTTTAAAGTAGACCTAAGATGCTATCCTGCCAAGGGCTTTCCCTCAGACATGCTGAGCCTTAAATGGTGAGCCTTCTGACACCCACACACCCTGACTATATCCTCTCAGGTACTGCTGCATACCAGGCTAATTTGCCAACTTTTTAAATACCCAAAGCAAAAGTCTTTAGCCTGTTAGTATAACAAAGAATAGTCCACTGAAGACAGTGAAGACTGCCAACAAATCAGGACCGGCACAGCAGCGCTTCCAGCCAAATACAATGCTGGGCAGCGCAAAGGAGCTTCCCACAGTCCCCATTAAAAGGACATTTCTAAATTCAACACAAACCCAAACCAAGAACTTCACCACACTTACACTCTAGAAGTTATAGAAAATAAACCAAGAATTTATCTTGAATATACCAGGTTGCAGTGAGCTAGCCTGAAGTGTTTTAAGTCTGTATATGACAAAGCAAGGTGGCTTTAATCAATCCACCCACACACAGGCCCTGGAATCTTAAAAAAATGAAGCAAATGAGAGCAAGTAACTTGGTTTAGCACAAGAATAACACTGCTTACAGTGAATCCTTGTATACTCAACAAGGTGTACAGACAAAAATCTAAAAAGACAAGAGTTATGATAATGAGAAAATTTGAAATTCTTGTATCTAGTCGTAAAAGTTTGTCATTTCAGAGGAAGAGGAGGCTAGGAACAGCTGTGGTCACGTTAGCCATTTCCTGGTCGTCAAGCACACACATCATCTACAGTTTTGCTAAGTGGGCATGCAATTCCTGTCATGGCCATGATCCTCCGGAGCATGGCACTCTGGGAAACAGAAGCCGGAACACTTCTAAAGCTGTCCTATCTCAAGTCTGAATTCACTATACAATGAGTATTTTTCGAACTATGCTAATGCATGGAACAGTATGAGCAAAGCCAGGGGTGGGGGTGGGACAACTAAGCTTGGAACCTGAAGGTAACACATTCCCACTGATTTGAACCACTGGTGGTATGCGCTTGACTGTCCCGCATCGGGCAGCTTGTAACCCTGGTTGTACGAATGCATCTAGTCACCTGTATCAGTCTTTTTACTAATACGATTAATAAAAAGTCACCCAATGGGATAATCATTCATGTAGTACCAGTGTTTCAAGCTACCTGGCAGTGAGAATTACAGCCCTATCATGAACATGTTAAAGGTATCATTATGACGTAGAGAAAAAAAAAAAAACAAAAACCTGAAGGTGCCTTCTAATAGTAGTATGAAACAGCTTTAAGAAATTAAACATATTTTCAGTAGCTACTCCTTTTCTAACTTACTATTCCACACAGTCATCTATACAAAGCTAAAGAGGCCTGGGACTACACTTGAGGAGCTTATGGCTGACACTTGGCCTGTATCTGCCTCTCCAGGATCTGCTATATACTTTCCAAGATGGTCTATTTACATGCACGTTAATTGCCCAGCTTTGGTCTCCAGTGGCAGCCCATGATACTCCTGTCTACTAAATCACCCTGATTCTTGGCCCTTCTCCCAGCCTGAAAGCTGCACACAGAAGCAGTGACACCAGAGTCACCCACGACTCCTCCCGTTGATACAAATAAAATTCTTTTTTTTTTTTTTTTTTTAAATCTGGGAGAGTCCTGCAAATCTCAAATGGCTAGAATCAAGTTGGACTTGGTTTCACATGGCCCTGCTCTACAGGCATGGAGCTAAGTATAATCTAACACCAAAACATCCCCACAATGCACCAGCCCCCTCCAATTCACTGAGTCCTGAAAGGACTCAAATGGACAAGTCTTTTGGTTAGAGGATTGTAAGTGAACTTGGCTGGAGACCATCAGCAGAAATCTTGGCTTCTCATCTGGGGAGCCAGCCAAGTTTGAGAAGTTGGCTCAACAAGGAGAGGCAGCAGTCCACTGCCTGGTAGAAAGCCTGGGCTGAGGACTGTTGTTCTCAAAGTAGTGGATGGAATTTCTGTGGTAGTTCCAAGCCCAATTTAACTAGCACAAGAGTGGAATCTTAGACCAATCCCTGCTGCCATGTCCACCCGAGCTGTTATACCTAACCGGAGTCCATTTTAAAGTCCTTGAAACAACGGCAAGGATGTCTTTTTTACTGGTCTCAAGCCTCTTCTGTAACAGCAAGTCAAAAACATGCAGAACTAACATGACTAGCTCCAGGTAACTCTGCATTAAAAGATACGGCTAGCAGCTTGAACAAGCGCGTGCACGCATGCGTGCGCACACACACACTGGAAAAACTTTTACACGAGACTAAGAATTCTCTTTGGGGTATATTTCCAAACCACAGATCCATCCGGTCTGATCCCCCTTCCCAAACAATCAGAGAGGCCCAGCTGGCAGGCTTTTCATTATCCTATCAACTGTTTCCACTCGCTGGCAACCCTCTTCCATAAACCCAAGTGCTCAGAGGTGAGAAAAAACTGGGTGAAAACAAGCATAGCAAGTATCTGAGGTTCTCCCACAAACTCAGAATTTTTTTTAGAGATGAACAATTGGGTCTTGAATAAATAAAACTCGACTCAAATAAGCAAGCTTTCTCTTATGTGTACTGGGAAGGGTAACTGAGAATGAACTCAATGAAATGTATTAGGCTCAGTTCTAGGAGGTAACAGAGGTCTTCTTGGGCTATTCAGGAGGCCCAAGTAGCTCCCCTACAAGCCCTCCAGGAGCAGAGGTTGCAGGCTGCTTGCTCTTCAAATACAATCAATTTGCAGTTTCTGCCAGAAACCCCTTCCTTTAGGGCAGTGGTGATGAACCTATGGCTCGCCAGTCACACAGGGCTGTTGACAACATTGAAAGCTCTAAAAGGTTTCAGGGCATCCCACAGTAACAGAAATACTAAGGAGCTAACTGGGCGTGGCAGCACATGACTGCAGCTGCTGCTGAAACAAGAGCACTGCTGGGAGTTTGAAGCCAGCCTGGGCTCCACAATGAGTTCAGCACAAACTTGGACTACACAGCAAGACCGATTTCAAAAAAATCCCCCCAAAAAACAAACCAGAAAGACTAAGTGATACCAAAGAGTGGCTTACAGATGCTCACTAGGAACTATGGCACCAAAAGGCTTCCAGCTTTGACATCTCTGCCAAGTTTTTTTTTTGTTGTTTTTTTTACTTGGCCTCAGTTTTATTTCTACCAAACATTCCATACTGGCAGCAAAATAAAAAACTTCACTTAAAATTTGTCCATCTCTGACACTTGCAAGTATGTGTACTTTAAGTATGAGTATATGAAGGCAAATATTATTTTGTTGTCCAGTAAGTTATTAAACTGGCAGTAGACCACTGAAGCTAAAGAGGTCTGTTCAGAAGAAAATCTCTTAAAATTATTTCCTTTCAAACTCACTGCACAGAAAAATGCATCTTCATTCAAGGTATTACATGTCACCAGCCTTATTTTCTGCAAACTATAAGTGAATAGCGCAGGGAGATAAAACACTTCGTTATTCAATGAGGCACATGCTTGCAAGCTACTGATCCCTCTTACATGAGGGAGCTTCCCAATTCCAATATAGAAAATTCACAGCATACAGGAACTTGTATTGCCCACTAAATATTTACTGCCATTAAGAAATTTAACAGTTGTGCTGGGTCTGGTGGCATATGCCTATAATCCCAGCTACTACAGAGGCTGAGGCAGGAGGATGGCACAAGTTTAAAGTCAGCCTGGTAATCCTGCATAGCAAGACCCTGTCTCAAAAAAACAAACAAGGGTGTGTCTTAACTAGCACAGTGCCCTGGGGTTCAATCCCCACACAGGACCAAAAAAAAAAAAAAAAAGTTTGCATTTAAGAGGGAAGATACTGTAGTGTGTTGCTTATCACTAAGATACTCTTACTGAACACTAAGGGCACCAAAAACACAAGCACTCAAAGTTCC
The DNA here is from genome assembly GCA_004363535.1 of Dasyprocta punctata. Classification (NCBI taxonomy): domain Eukaryota; kingdom Metazoa; phylum Chordata; class Mammalia; order Rodentia; family Dasyproctidae; genus Dasyprocta; species Dasyprocta punctata. Next base: position 11,579 of record RJWM01008085.1, on the reverse strand, counting down.
ATCTGAAAACTTCTATTTACTACTTCTGATAGACAAGAACCAGATAGAATAAATAAAACTGAACTTCTAAGCGACTTAAAACATTCACTTTAAAAATCAACACGAAGGGCCAGGGATTTAGCTCAGTAGCGTAAGTGCCTGCCTGGCAAGTGCAAGGCTGAGTTCGATTCCTGGTACCAAAAAGAAAAAAAAAGAAAGAAAGAAAGAAAGAAAATAGTGTAAAAATCAACATGTAATAATGGCCTACAGGGAGGAAACTAACTCCCTACGATTCCTAATAGGAAGATAATAATTTCAATTTCCCATCATCTCTTCTGCTTAAAGTCCATCACCTGGTATACATTTCTATCATCTAATGTATACATTTATTTCTGAGGCTTTTCCTATCTTTCAATGCCAAGAATAACTTGGGAAGGAGCATTATTATCTAAATATGACATCATAGCCATTTGAAACAAGGGTACCTTGGTCAGGAAATTTAACCTAAAAAGCAAATCTGCTTCACTGATCAGCTCTTGCACTATTACTGGTATCTTGATAGTTTTAAATATAAGAACACCTTTTACTAAAATGAGCATGTTCAGGGGCTAAACCTGAAACTGTTATCACTGTCAACACTCTAGCAGAGACCAAGTACATGCACTTGCCATGCAACTGATTCCAAGTAAAACAGACAATAATTTCCTGAGTAAGGTAATTCCCAATTTCAGAGGCAAACAAACTCATGCCCTTCTGAAAACACTGCGATTTCTGAAAAAGCAAAGAGCTCTAAAAAATTAAAAGTACTTCATACCAGAAAGGGCCAGAAGTGAGTTGCACAGTTCTCTTTTCAAAGCCCTATCAGGTAGTCTGTAACTGCACCATGTCCAGCTGACATGAAGGACAATGCAATAGAAAAGACCACAGGTTTCCAGACCAACACTCGGATCCCTCATTTCTCGTATTTTGACTCTTTCTCACAGAAAATAAGCAAAAGGAATCCCATGCACAAAATAAACCTGGCCCAGAAATTTATCATTAAAATTCGACCTTGTTCCTCCAAAAAATAATAAAAATAAGCTAGTAAGAGTAGGATTCTATGATGTACTGAATTCTGTGATGTACTGAATTTAATTTAGTTTAGGGCTTCTTTCTTTACCAAAGCTCACTGGTCACTGAAGAAACTGTTTTCCATTTGTACTGAGGCAACAGAAACATCCGTCAAATCAGTTTCACTTTCTATTAACAGCTAGCCTCACTTCCCAATTCTGTTTCTGCTGACTACACTGCATTTTTAATGTAGTAAGTCCTAGATATTATCGTGACATGATAAAACATGAATGAATGTCTTTTTATATTAGAATTCACAAAACATTTCCTAAATAACTTTTAAAAAGTTATTTTGTAGTCCTAAATACATGTCCGTTCGTTCTCCATGTTTTTTTTTTTCCCCTGAATGTTTTTCCCTAAGCAAAACAATATATATTTTACTTCAAAATTTAAAAGATCCCCTGGGCTGGGGATATGGCTCAGTGGTAGAGGTCTTGCCTTGTATGCACAAGGCCTGGGTTTGATCCCCATCACCACAAAGAAAAAAGAAAAAAGAAAAAAAGAAAAAATCCCAGGTGTGGTAGTGCATGCCTATAATTCTAGCACTCTGGGAGGTTCCAGGCAGGAGGATGGCAAGTTTGAGCCCAGCCTTGGCAATTTAGAGACTTAGTAAGACTTGCCTCAGAAAAAAAAAAAAAAAAAAGGGATGGGGATATATAGTTCTGTGTGAAGATCCTACGTTCAATTCCAGTACTACAAAGTGGTGGGGGGAAAACATATATATAGAGTGATATATATATAAAGTCTATATATATATCACTCTCTATATATTTAAAAACATATTTTTCCTATTCTAAAATCTCAAGAAAAAAATTGGAATCCTTTTTAGCCTACCAATAACAGTTGTTTGCTATATTGTAAAAGTTGTCCATAAAACACCTACTTTTTCTCTGCATGTTTCTATGATAATCTTGTGGCATAAAATTAACTCAACAAGATCTATCTAATTAAAGTCTTGAGGACTTAGGTTCAATCCCTAGCATCAAAAACAAAACAAAATAAAGAGTCAAAGCTTTCCTTGTCTGCCTCCCAAAATCAAAGAAAAAAATTCTAGGTGCCATAACAGTACACCAAAATCATCTAGACAAAACAAGAAGATCAGCATTCTAGGAGAATGAAAATATTTTAATAATTTAGTAAACAAATCTGTATCAACATCTATGTGGATGAATAAATTACATATATATATATGTATATAATTTTTTTTTTTGAGACAATCTTGCTACATAGTCTAGGTGGAAATCCTCTTGCCTCAGCTTCCTGGGTGCTGGAAGTACAGGTATGAGTACCATACTCTCTGGTCGAATATTTTGAAAAGGACAAAGCTGTCAAGAACTGAGAGTCAGCTGGATGTGGTGGTGTACTCCGGTAATCCCAGCACTTGTGAGACTGAGACAGGCAGGACTGCCACAACTTTGAGGTTAGCCTGGCTAACACAATGAGAGCCTGTCTCAAAACAACAACAAACTGTGAACTAAAATTTCTTTCTCCTTGGAGAGTCAATATAATCCCATCTAAAAGAATGATTCTGGCTCATGGTCGCACATGCCTGTAATCCTAGAACTTTGGGAGACAGAGGCACAAGGATCACAAGTTCAAACACAGCCTGGGCAACTTAGTAAGACCCCGTCTCAGAGAAAAAAAAAAAAAAAAGGAATGATTCTACAAAGGAAGTCTTAGCAAACCTTACCCTCCAACCCTGAAACTGATCAAACCTGGAGGAGGGGGGCAAATCTTACAATTGCATACTTGGAGGAAAAAAGTACATAAAAATAAAAAACAAACTGGGCTCTAAACATTAAGGATAACAGTAACTGAAATAAAGGGCTGGAATTTTCAAATGTATGTGACAATACTTCAGAAAGAAATGAAGCAAAACAAATTACTTTTCAGTAACTATTATCAAGGGACAATCTTTAAGATCTTGGAAGCAACTATATCCTTGGACTTTACAGAAACACCAGCTCGTGATAAATAAAACTTTCCTTAATGCCTATCTGCTTGGACAACCTGCAGACTCTCTGACTGCTCCAATGAAGAGCAGGCACAGTTTAACTGCTTGCCTTTACTCAGTAGTTATTAAATTTCTATGCCAGAGGTATCCATGTGGCACCCTGCAAACTCTTAACAAGCCACCAAACACTTGTTCCATTCACCATTTTAAACATTAAAAATTAGACTGGGGGAATAGCTCAATGGTATAGCGCTTGCCTCGTTTGTGCAGGACCAAGTTCAATCCCCAGTCCAGCAAAAACAAAAACAAAAACAAAAACAAAAACACCTCAAAGATTTGCCAACACCAAGCCCTCACTTCCACCTTCCTACCTACCAGCCCACTGCAGCTGAGCGGTGGCTGCCTTTTCCGAAGTGGCAGGTGCTCTCCAGTCTGCCAGTCCTCACTTCTGTCCTAGACTTTCTCCTTGACTCCCAGAGGCAAAGGAATTTATGATCACACTCTATATACTTCTTGCTGTTCCCAACTCTGATATACTTGTTTCTCTTCCTCTTTCTGATTCTGATTTATGATCTATTCTTTTTTCTCTAATCTATACTCACATTACTGTCTCAGACTACAGACAAAGATGAGTATCTATCTAAATCCACCAAGTCATCTACTGAGAATATTAGTATCAAACCTGGGAACACTATATGGTTTCATCCATCATCTTTCAGCAAAGCTGTCTCTGCAATGCCACTTTTCTTTAACAGTTTGCTTTCTTTACCTCTCTCTTCTTCAACTCAAGACACCGAGAATTAGATCAGAAGCTGTGACACTTCATGATTTGACCTTTAGCTCCTCTCTACTTACAATTTTTGCATTAGACTATTATGTTGTGTTAGAGTCTATAAGTCCACAGCAGTCACGACTTGGTTAAAGGCGATTACTGCATGTGGCTTGAGCTTCACATAACTATGCAGATACAGTTTAAAACTACTGCTCCTAAATAAACCTTCTGATCACTTTGCCCTGAAATAATACTACCATTTACTTTAGCATGCTTTACTTTTCATTACTCACTCACATAGTGGCAGCTGAATTCCTCATCTGAAAACTACCTTACAATTCATTTCTTTGTAGGTGAGCTCCTCTCACCTACTCACTAGAATTTACCACCTGAGAATCATGGGATTTGCAAGTCCCCCTCCCCCAACCCCTGAAGCCCCTCACCTCATCTTAGCTGTTAACAGTTTACTACAATATTAAAAGTAATAACATGATCTCTTTTTCTCTGATCTCCAAAAGGACTCAAACTGAACAGAAATGAAAATGAAATGGAGAGTAGGAGACGTACCGCAGATTGAAACCTCGGTTGCTCTTCCTGAAATAAGAGAGAAAAAAAAATAGAAAATATAGAAGTTATTTTTATACATCGCATTCAATAATAAGAAAGAAAATGCCGGCGGCGGAGGAAGCGCGGGTGGGGAGTCAGCCCGACACCCCTCCCTTCCCCCCACCCCCGCCTGCAGGATCCGATAGCCGGGTAGGGGTCCTGAGCGCCGCCCCTCCTCCCGGGATCCGACCTCGGCCCGGAGGGGTTCGGAGCAACATTTCCTCCCCTCGGATCCAGTTCGGGCATCGGGGCACTCTCAGTCCCTCTCCGTCCTCCCTCACCCACAGGATCCGCGGGTCCCGGAGGAGGGGATCGCAGACCACAGGGGCAACTCTGGAGCGCCGTCCCCTTTCCGACAATCCGGACAATGGGATCTCAGGCGCACTTCATCCCTGTCCCCGGATCCAGAGCAGGGGAGGGCAAGGAGAAGCGGGAGGCCGCAGCACTCTCCTCCACGGGAGGAGACGGGGGTCCCAGAGGTCGGGCGTCTGCACCCCACCTCCATCCCCAGGAGGCCGCCCCGGCCAAGAGCCCAGAGGGGAGCGAGCCCGGACCGCGACGCTGGCGGCCCCAGCCCTAGGGGAAGGGGAAGGAGAAGGCGGCGGCCGCCCGGCCCCCTCCCGCCGCGCCCCGCTGAGCGCCCCGGCCGCTGTGCCCGCCTGACAACCCGCACGGGAAGGAAGCCCCAGGACTCACGTCGCTCTCCACCTCGATGTCATCGTTATCGCTCATTTCCTACGGCCCAAGGAGCCGCCACTGCAGCAGCGGCTGGGAGGGGGAGGGGCGGAGGGGAGGGGGAAGTCACCGACAACAACAAGCCGAGTGCCCCCACACACTCACTCACTCACTCACTCACTCGCTCCCTCACTCACACACACACACACACACACACACACACACACACACAACACGGGCAAGAACCACCTCCTCACTGCAGCACCGGATCAACGGCGGCACGCACGCCCGGTCGGCCCCCTGCCACGTGATGGGGCCAGCCGCGCAGGGGCAGCCGAGACCTGTAGTCCCTGTCCCTCTGAAGACGGCTCGACGACTGCTGAAAAAAACTACATATCCCATAAGGAACTGCACCCAGTCACCCGCCCTCTGGGTTTTCTGACGGAACCTAGAGCGCCTGCGCGACGAGGAGAGGGTGGAGGAAGGCAATGCGATGCTTGCTGGGAGGTGTAGTCCACAGACCGCGAGTTGTCAGGAGGTTTCCTCCAGAGGAGGCAGAGAGGCTGCCGGGAAGACAGGACACGTGGAGGGAGCTGGGCTCGCGGAGCCGGCCGCCGGCTAAGCTCTGGGCGTCCGGCCCAGGGGACTGGGCGGAGGCTCGGAGGGAGGGGAAGCCGGCTGCCTAAATAACGTTCTCTCTGCTTGGCGCGACTGGTGTTATTTTGTCTCGATGCCTGCCTGAATCCCCAGGTTTGCACCCTGGGGCGTAACCGCCCTCCCGACGCAGCCGGCCGGGGGCGCGGCTCGGGACGCCCGGGCGGCCTTGTGGGTGTGGCTGCTGGGTGTCTGTAGCAGGTGGAGGTGGCGTCGGGGACCCGCCAAGGGCAGACCTTGTGTAGCGTGCCTTCGCGTGTCCCGCAGTGGCCATCCTCGCTTCTGCGCCGCGCACCTGAGGCGCGCGTGGCCGCAGAACATCCTGCACACTGCGTGGAGGTGATAGCCCCTCGGAGTGCTGTGGCCCGGGCTCTTCAGGCAGCGCCCCAGTTCAGAGAGCTGTAATTAGGAATTGGCAGACAACGACGACGAAAACCCAACAGGAAACTTGTGCATTACCGATCCAATTCAAATCATATTTATAAACGGTGGCGCCAGCTGTAATCACGTCCATTCCACCAGTATTTGGGGGAATGCTATGATGTGTAGGACTGAGATGGTCCCTACCTTCATGCAATTAGTAGCTGTGGAAGCAAAAGCGAGACTGCCTGGCCACCATTTTAAAAAAACGTGTCTGCATCAAAACCAAGTGTGGCGCGTGCGAATCCCAGCACTTTGAGAGGCTGAGGCAGGAGGATTGCAAATTCTAGGCTCGCCAGGGCAATTTAGTGATTTAGCAACTCTGACTCAGGTGAAAGCATCAACAACAAAAACAAGCAAAAATTCCAACTATTTTATCTCTGACTTTTGAAAGGAAATTTGGAGTTATAACAAATACAACCTTTGTGATATATCCTTGTGTGAGCCCATAGTTCTTGCTGAAGAGATAATTGTAAAGTGTTGAAAACTTTCTTGTAAATATCTGTTGTAGCCAGGTATGGTGTGGCATGCCTGTAATCTTTAGCATTTGGGAGGCTGAGACAGGAGAAGTGCTACAGTGAGTTGGAGGCCAGCCTGGGCCACATAGTGAGACTGTCTCAAAAAAAAAAAAAAAAAAAGAATGGAAGAAAGAAAGCACTATAGGGCAACACTAACTACAAGTTAAATTCACCCAGGACGGTGGTGGTGAAGCAGGCGCATAGAGCCCTCTCAGCATGCAAGCCAAGTCGCCCCAGCAGCTGAGCACCGGGTAACTGTTAGTTTTTCCTAAACTAAAACCTCACTATTCAGGTTTAATTGCAGTGTTGGCACTTTGTGATGAATAAGTGAGTTCTGAGTTGCAGTTTGGGCACTTGTCTCTAAATTAAGATTCACTGTCACTTGAGAGCCGGGCGTGGTGGCGCACGCCTTTAATCCCAGCACTCGGGAGGCTGAGGTAGGCGGAGTGTTGTGAGTTCGAGGCCGGCTTGGGCTACAATGCGAGCGCAAGGCAGGCCTGAGCTACATAGTGCGACCCTGCCTCAAAAAACCAGGGCCGGGAGTTAGGCTCAGTGGCTTAAGCGCCTGCCCTGGCAGGCGCGAGGCTGTGAGTTCAATTCCCGGTGCAGCAAAAAAAAAAAAAAAAAAAAAAAAAGATTCACTGTCACTGACCTAAGAGCTTCAAAAAATCCCCATGCCCAGGCCACACTCCAGGCCAGTGAAGGCAAGATCTCTGAGGGTGCAGACCGAATAGAAACAATATTTAAAGCTTTTCAGGTGAACCCAACATGGACCCAAGACTGAGAACTACTACTCTAAAGGATGCCAAGATAAATAAGATAGTCTTTCACTGAATTTTATGAAAGTGTGGCTTTTATGGTATGTCAATAATTATACTTGAAGCCAGGCGTGGTGATGCATGCCTTTAATCCCAGCACTTGGGAGGCTGAGGCAGGAGGATCATTGTGAGTTCAAGACCAGCCTGGACTACAAAGTGAGTTCAAGGCCAGCCTGAACTGCATAGTGAGACCCTGTCTCAAAAAAACAGGGCCAAGGATTTAGCTCAGTGGCATAAGCACCTGCCTGGCAGATGTGAGATTGTGAGTTTGATCCCTGGTACAAAAAAAAAAAAAAAATTATACTTCAATAAAGCTATTATAAAAAGAAAATAAAGTAGTCATTGCTCATGCAGAATCTAAAACCTATGGGCCAGTGATATATGTGCACCCATGTTTCTAGCAGCACAATTTGTAATAACTAGCTCTTGGAAACAACCTAAATGCAAGCACTCATGGAACATTTACAAGAACCGACCGTGTTTTGAACCATAAAGCGGATTACCCAAGTTTCAATGGGCTGTGACCTCGGAGAATGTGTTCGTGAATCTAATGAAGTTAAAGGAGAAATAATAGCAAAAAGCTGAGTAGAAGTCAGGAACCTGTAATTCTAGCACTCTGGGAGGCTGAGGAAGGAGAGTCACAAGTGTAAACCCAGCCTGAGCAATTTAGTGAGAACCTGTTTAAAAAAAAAAAAAAAGACCATGGATGTGACTCAGTGTAAATCCTGGGTTCAAGTCCCAGTTGGGGGGGGAGGGGCAGGGAGAGATACCTACAAGGCTTGGGATATGGATCAGTTGTACAGTGCTTCTTGCAGTACTAGCTTGCATAAGACCCTGGGTTGGATACCAGTACTGCACGCATAGAAAGCTAATTAGCAAAAAGAAAGAAAGCTATCTAGAAAATCTTTGTAAATTTGGAATGTTGAAGAAGTATCTTTTTTATTTTTATTTATTTATTTATTTTAAGACAGGATCTTGCTATGTAGCTATGAACTGACAAAAATCCTCCTGCCTCAGTTTCCCAAGTGCTGAAATTACAGGCATGCAACACTATGTTTGGCTCCAAGCATTTTTTTTTAGATGGGGTCCGCTATGTAATCCAGGCTGACCTTGGGTCACTATTGCAGTTCAGGCTGGCCTTGAACTCCTCATAATGATCCGTGTGCCCTGGCCTCCCAAGTGCTGGGATTGCAGGTGTGCATGACCACGCCCAGCTAAGAAGCACTTTTATATGACTCAGAGAGACTTTCATGAGCAAGGCATCTAGACAGAAAAGAAGCAGATGTGCAAGCACAGAAGTGTCTTTTAGTTTTCCACTGTGTACTTTTTTGATGCGAATGACAATCTAAGAATTCCTCTCTGCACACCTGAGTGTCGTCGGTAAAGCCCTATGGGAGGTGATCAAGACAGGACCTGTCAGCCCCCTGCTAATGCTGGTGAGGTCCAGCAGTGACCTCACCAGGAAGCTTTTAAAAATGCAACGTCTCTCCCGGATCTGTGGCATCTGAAAAAGGTGATATGGACGTAGCAGGGAGGCTATTGTTAGGCAAGAGGAGGGGAATGGAGGACACACATAGGGAAGAACTGGGAGCAGGGGAAATTATTAATTATATCATCGAGAGCGTAATCTTGACATGAACTCAGTGAGGTGGAAAGATGCCCACTGTTATGTTAAGTGAAGCAGCGAGTTACAAAGCAGTGTCTACCACATTGCCAATTTTTCTTTTTTCAAAAATGTGTTAATAGCCGGGCATGGTGGCACACGCCTTTAATCCCAGCACTCGGGAGGCTGAGGTAGGTGGAGCGTTGTGAGTTCGAGGCCCGCTTGGGCTACAACGCGAGCGCAAGGCTGGCCTGAGCTACATAGTGCGACCCTGCCTCAAAAAACTAGGGCTGGGAGTTTGGCTCAGTGGCTTAAGCGCCTGCCCTGGCAGGCGCGAGGTTGTGAGTTTGATCCCCGGTGCCGCAAAAAAAAAAAAAAAAAAAAAAAAGTGTCAATACACAGGGATACCAAGGACTTGTCTAGATGATATTCACTTACTTGTTTTAATCAGTTTCTGGGAGTGAATGCTGAGCACATTTTACTTTTTAATTTGTTTGTTTGTGAAAAGGTCTCCTTATGTCCCCCAGGCTGTCCTGGAATCATAATAATCCTCTTGTCTCAGCCTCCTGAGTGCTGAGATTATAGGCATGCACCACTATGCCTGGTTTAGCATTTTTCTCTTTTTAAGAAGTTTGTTTTGTTTTCTTTTGTTTTTAGACAAGGTCTCATTTAGTCAGTAAATTGCCCAGGACAAGCTCAAACTCTCAAACTTTCAATCCTCATGCCTCGGTCTCAAAGATTGCTAGGGTTACAGGTGTCTAATACCACACTCACCCAAGAGTATTTTTGATTTGTGCTATTATAAAATGGCTCTAAGCGGAAGAAATTCAGAATTTCTGTAAGTGTGTGAGGTGATGGATATTTTAATTAGTTTGATTGTAGTAATCATTTCACAATGTATATGTATCTCAAAACATGATGTATATCTTTAATATTTGTAATTTTGTGTTATATTAAAAATATAAAATATAGCTGTTCTTCATTATCACTGTTCAATAAATTTTACAGGAAAAAAAGAAGAGGAAAAAAGAAAGAAAGAAAGAAGTCCCAAGCCACCAGGGATGGTGGCATATACCTGTAATTCCAGCATTTGAGAAGCTGAGGCAGGAGGAACCCCAACCTGGACTACATAGTCAGTTTAAGGTCAGCCTGCACCATATAGCAAGATCCTGTTTCAAAACAAACAAGAAAGAAGGGCAAAGCCTCAGGCCCCTCCCCAGACCTACTAAATCAGACTTACATTTTTAGCCCATTCACATCCTCATCAGTGTTTGAGGTGCTCTGTTGGAGGAGGGGGGAGGCTGTGAATGGAGTGGGTACCTGGCTGTTTCTGCTTTTATTACAGTTCAGTTTCCATCCTACCATTTGACTAAAATCACTTGTGTTCAGTTCAACAGCTACTTCTTTATCACTGTATACCTTATGTCAGTTGATCTACGCTGCTGACAATCCTCTTTTCTTCTTTTGAGGTGGTCTTGCTAGGTTGCCCAGGTTGGTCTTGAACTTCTGGACTCAGGTGCTCCTCCTGCCTTAGGCTTCTGAGTACCTGGGAATACAGGAGTGTGCCATGGTGCCCAGCCCACTCTCCTACCCTTTATTTTAGACAAGGTCTCCTTATATAGTTCAGACTGACCTTGAACACACAGTGTAGCTCAGGCTGACCTCGAATTCATGGCAGTTGTCCTGCCTCAGCCTCCTGAGTACTGGGATTGCAGATGTGTGCCACCACAGTCTGGTGGTCACTCTTCTTTCTTGAAGTCTAAGACCTCTTATGCTTACTCCTGTCTTCTAGGCTGCCCCTTCTCTGTGCCTGGTCTGGTTCCCCTGGCCTGGGCACTGTGAGTGGGGTTGTCCCTACACTCTTCTTCCCTCCTCTTCCACTCTGCTTGGGGGGATCCTTACCTGCTGACCACCTCTCCGCTGGTAACCCAGGCTTAAATCACTCTCGACCTCTAGACTGTTATACGTGGTTTCACCCGGGACAACTCCAAATCCAGGCTTGTGGGTGAAGGAGCGAAGCGGTTTAGGTGCAGCCCCTGGAGTGGAAGCCACCCCTGTGAAATTGCTAGGAGGGAATATATACATCCACGGAGAACCCTGTAGAAGGTATTCAGCCAAAATATTAGCAGCATGGCTTTAGGATGTGGGCTTTCCTATTCATTTTTTGCTGTCTTTAGAAGCGGTTAGCATCATCTCACTGGGGCAATAGAGCTATTAAGACCCCCCCCCAGCTGGGCGTGGTGGTGCATGCCTTTAATCCCAGCACTTGGGAGGCTGAGGTAGGAGGAGCGTTGTGAGTTCGAGGTTGGCTTGGGCTACAACGTGAGCGCAAGGCCGGCCTGAGCTACACAGTGCGATCCTGCCTCAAAGAAAACCAGGGCCAGGAGTTTGGCTCAGCGGCTTATACGCCTGTCAGGCAGTCTCGAGGTTGTGCGTTCAATCCCCGCTGCTGCAAAAAAAAAAAAAAAAA